>JADDOH010012258.1:0-36481 GCA_016648135.1 Agrypnia vestita
TGTCAGTCAATTTAGATTTTCGAAATTCGTAGTGAAGTACCTATTATGAATACCGACGGAGTAATTCAAATTTAGAAAATATTCTGCGACATTATCGGGCCGCCGTTGCTAGTAATCAAACTTTTATTATGATTCCAATTTGAAAAAACCCTTAAAATTTCTAAAAATCCGAAATTATACTATAATTGTTAATTTTTTTTAACAAAATTTTGATATACCTTCTTGATCGTCGCCACGAGTCTACTTGCAAAATTTCAGCTCGATTGGATTACGGGAAAAGAGTTAAAAATCGATCCAAAGTTTTTTCGACGGCAAGCAAGCAGACGCCACGAGTTAAAAGAAGGGGAGTAAAAAAGAAGAAACCGTTGCGATTGCGAAATTTGTCAAAAATTGTAAAACTCGACTCAACTAAAAAAATAATAATTTTGTGAAAAACAAAGAACGAAAATATGTAAATATCGGGTACTTTAATAGAAATGTAGCGATCTTTGTATTAACATAATAAATATTAAGTTTTCGAAATGATTTCTTAAAATTTGCAAAAATACAAATGTTTACCACAAAATTAATGACCTTTTTTATGATCTTTACAATTTTTGGCGAATTTCGTAATCGCATTACGATTTTTTTTGTACCTGAATTTCGAATTAGCGGGGTTCCGCATAATTCGAAATATTTTGTTGGGTCTCTTGAATTTCGAATTGACTAGGTTCTACTGCAATGGTAGGTATTGTGTAATAATTATAGGATTCATTTCACGTCTGAGCATCACGGTCCTTCAATCTATTTCTACAGCGCAAACAACTTTACTCCACTTCATCTTAGGCCTTGTTTAGAGCGATGAGTAGTGAGTCTCCAATCGTGCCTTAGACTTGATCTGTTCATCTTATTAGAGATCGAGCTCTCTCCCTTCTTCCTTGTGTATTCCCTTTCAGTTATCACCATTTTTTTCAGGTCGTTTCCCTTTCTTCTAGCAACATGATCACAGCATTAAAAATTCTTTGCTTGCATGTTGCGGGAAGCTTTTTTAATATAGAGTTGCTGAAGAATAGAGACATTTGTTTTTTACGCAGTTCACGCTATTCGCAACATACGACTACAACATCACATCTCAAAGACGTTGAGCATGTATGTCACATTCTATCTGGGGGTCAAAGGTTCATATTTCTACACTCATGAAGTTCACCAGGGCTTTAACCAACCAAAAGGACTTTTACATTCTTTGAAATGGAGTAAATGTTCCTAAACCTTGGCCATTTTTGTCGATCTAATCTTACAATTCTTGTCAAAGTCAAACAATTTTGGTTCGACATACCTAGTAGACTTAGCTATATTAATTCTTCTTCGGACCTCGTCTTCACACCCTCCATTTCGAAAAACGAACATGAATAAAACGATAAATATGGTAGATAAAATTATTCCATTCTCACTTAGTTCTTTGCATTTGGGTAAGGCAATCTACTTTACTAAGTATTTTTAACTTCTTGGTAGTTTTAATCCTAGGGATTTTATCGTGCTTCTGTTTATTTCATAACCCAGAACTAAACTCTCATGGGTCTATAAAAAAGATCCATATCATATCACATAAATATACTCATTGAATACAATTTTAACTTTGATTTGATCATCTGTATTCTTCTTTCATATGGAGCCAATGGTAGTGCAAATGGGAGAGAAATATATTTTTTCACTCGAGTCATACAAAACCTTTTGACCGTTGACTTATATAAATAGTAATCAAAGCATTGTTTCAGTGCCAATAATTAAGCACTACAATTTAAGATTTTTTTGGCTTAAAATCGTAACGATATTTTTGTTAGGGTTTTAAATCTTTTTGTAACTGATTATAATTATATTTATTTAAAATCATAGACGTACTATATAAGGGGTATGTTTGAAATCATTTTACGCGTAAATAGATACCGATTATCCACCAAAACATATTCACAGACAAATAGTAATACAAGCATACCATATTATTTGTATATGGTCATCCCAATCCTTGGTTTTGCGCTTTTGCGCGCCAAACCGAAAAAATGTTTTCTATGGTAAATGTGTTGACACTTGACATTCGTCGGTTGTGCTTCTGGCGTTTTCTTGTTTTTATTTGTTTTTATGTATTACAATTATTATACCGGTGTCTAGTTATAAGCATACAACATGGAAGACGACGATGTTTGCATAATGGAAGTTGATGAGCCGCAGGTAAAGGCTACATTTTCGAAACCAGATCCAAAGCCGGCTGCTAAATCTCTTGCTCACCTTCCCTGGATTGAAAAATATCGTCCACATAAATTTGAAGACATCGTTGGTAATGAAAATACTATCAGTAGACTATCAGTGTTTGCACAAAATGGTAATGCACCAAATATAATAATAGCTGGTCCCCCAGGTGTAGGAAAAACAACAACCATACTGTGCCTGGCCAGAATACTGCTCGGGGCCTCTTTCAAAGAAGCTGTTTTAGAACTGAACGCTTCCAACGATCGTGGTATCGATGTAGTACGGAACAAAATTAAAATGTTCGCTCAGCAAAAGGTATATGCAGTTTTTTTTTTTACAAATTTTAATTAAAGTCCCGTTAGTCGCTTTCAAGCGACCACTGACCCTAAAGCCATGTATTCACTAGGGGACAAATTGTCCCTCAACAGCACGTGTGGCATAGAGTCTACGTGACGTTGCAACGTTGTGCACTGTTCCGCGACGTCGCGCGCAACATTGCGCGGCATTTCTACGTGCTGTGGCAACGTTGCCATGCGCACGGTACCCGAGCGAGCTCACTGCAACATTACGCGGAGCGTCAGTACCATGTGGTATGTTTACAAGTGAATACGCATGCGCTGTATCTGTCAAGATGACAATGTGGGGAAACGAAATTTTTCTTGAACTCATCGAGCTGTATCGATCGAAGATCGCATAGAATATCCGTCCTTCTTTCTCTTTGCAGTAAATAATTTCGCATCCACCACCTTTTTCTCCTCTTACGTTTCTATAAACTCGTTAACATAAACAGATACGCAGATGTCATCATAACCTCATAGGGCGATATTTCCACGATGTGTGGAAAACAATAATTATTTGCAAAAGGAACCTTGTTTTTAATAATATTCAATTTACTACATTAAAACCTCGTTAATTTGAAATTGCGACCCAAAAAAACATTTCGAATTGCGCGGAACCCCGTTTTCGCTAAATGACAAAGTGTAAATAGATACCGCAGCTGTCATCATAACCTCATCGTATGACATTTCCGCGACAAGATATGCGAGTCACGGTGTGTACACGTCAAATGACCGCGTCATTGTCCCCGAAACATGAACGTAGATGTTCATGCGACATGCCGCGCGGAATGCTGCGCTATTTGTCCCCTAGTGAATACATGGCTTAAGGACTGCATTTTGAGTAAGATTTTAAATATTTTTCGGAAATATTAGATATTCAAATATAGAACTTTAAAATGTAATAACTTCTTTATTACTTCCTTCTAGGCCTCCCAATCAATTTTTTTTTTTTTAAATTAAGGATGTTTGCTCTTGAAAAGATCGGAGTTGGACACCTATAAAAGCACTTATGCCAAAATATATAATGAATTGCTGTAAATAAATGACCAAATGATATTGATATTCAGTTAATGCAAGAGCGGTACAATTTCAATTGTGCAGACTTATAGAGAATATCTGTTTGTTTTATATTGTGCATACAATTAAATTTTATTTAGTTTCACACTGTATAAAATTATACAGGGATGAACTATACCCCTTCTTTAGGTGACACGTTTATACTGTAGATGAAGCATTTATTCTTGTATAATTAAATTTCCTAGTAATCAAAACATATTTTTTACAAAAGATATTTGTTTTTTTTTTAATAATTTATAATTTCGTTCCAAACCGAGCCTCTTCAAGTAAAAACGTCTTTTTATAATAGAGCACGACTATTATTTATTTACTAAGGCCCGATTGTATTATGTTGGCTTAAAGTAAAAGTTTGTTTAAAGATACGTGGAGACTGTCGATATCTTTCTTACCATTCCTTCCTCATTCATTTTTCCAAACCACCTTGGCATCTCTTTTCTATTTCTATCAACTATGCTAAGATCAACTTTACATCTTTCCTAATTTCATTCTTTACTCTACCATGAATGGATTTGCCACATATGCGTCTGCCAGCTCCAGGCTTCACTTGGTACCTGAATTCCATTATCGTGTAACATAAGTCTTGCTTCAGCAGACATATGTATTATGTACTTGCTTGTATTATAATTCAGTATATCTATACCGTATATGGAATGTGTGGGATTGCACTAACTTCCCCACATACTGGAATAAATATATTATTATTAAAGTTTCTGGCGAGTAAGAATATTTAATATATGTATGAAATTGTTAAAAAAATATTATCTTTCAGGTCACACTGCCACGTGGCCGGCACAAAATAGTGATTCTGGATGAGGCGGACAGCATGACCGAGGGGGCCCAGCAAGCCCTGAGGAGGACCATGGAGATATACAGCAACACCACGCGCTTTGCTCTCGCTTGTAACACCAGTGAAAAAATTATTGAACCAATACAGTCTCGGTGCGCAATGCTGAGGTACTCCAAACTTACAGACGCTCAGATCTTGGCAAAGGTTGAGTATATTGAACCTTTATTTTAGTCATTAATTTTACACAACAGATGAGAGTGCAAATCAACATAATTTTGGTTGCTGGTTTGATTTATAATATTGGTGAAAAGTTAACAATACTATGGTTGTGGTGTATAGTGTTGTTTATCGTAGGGATTAATTTCGAAAAAAATTTTGATATGTGTCATTTTTCAGTACAACGGGGTTCGTTATAACGAGGTTATACTGTAGTGGTTTATACTAATTTAAATAAAACTCTGTTATTTTGTTTTATACTTATACGCACAGTAAAACCTCATCAATTCAAACCCCAATAATTTAAAATTTACCGTAATTAAAAATTTTTAAACCCACAAGTCCCAAAACATTAATTTTATAATAGATGAACCCGGATAATTCGTAATTCGAAATATTTTTTAGCCCGTTGCGCCATAAATCAATACATTTTAGATCACGTAATTTGAAATTTTTTTGAGGTTTGACAACATCAGGTACTTAAGTAATAGAAATGTCACTATCTTTGTATTAGCATAATAAATATTGAAATCTTTTTTTTTTGGTTCCCTTGAATTTCAAATTAACGAAGTCCTACTACATTGCGTTTCCATTTTTACTCCCTTTCTTTTAACTCGTAACGTCTGCTTGTCAGCTTGTCTGCCGAAAAAACTTTGGATTGATTTTTAACCCTTTTCCCGTGATCCAATCGAGCTGAAACTTTGCAGGCAGACTCATGGTGACCATAAAAATGATGGAACAAATTTTGGTTTAAAAAAATTTAATAATTTTGGATTTTTCGAAATTTTAACGATTTATATATTGTTTAATTTTCGAGCCCGACGCGTGGAGTAGGCGCGAAACCTGTTTCAATGAGAAAGCGAGCATAATATAAACTTGGTTTTTATGGGTTATTTTTTATAGTAAGTTAGTTCATAGCTTTGTGTTCACGTTCAATCAAGAGAATAATTGGTTTTTATCACAGAGGCATCGAAATACTTGTAGAATGTTTCAAGAAGTTTAAAATAATAAATGAGAATACATTATTGGCTAATCTGTTGTTGTTTTGTCCTCTTTTTCTCTTCATTTAAAAAATGGACACAACTTATATTATCACCCGATACTCTTCTTCTTCCTCGCACTGTCCCAACTCATTGCCTAGGTAGGCTGTTGGGGTGGGCTCTTTTGTTTTCAAGCTGTATATTCTTTGGTTCTGGTTGTTGCTTTCATAAAGGCTCTGTGTTACGAACAGAATCACGAATCAGCCCTGAAAACGACTTCGGCTTATATTTTGTATTTTTGTGTATTTTTTATGAAAAGGCGACTTCGGCACGGTACCGATGTCGCCAATGGGTATCTAATTTTTATTTAATAAAAAATATGGAGGGGGTAGAATTGTGCCCCCACCACCGGCCTGGCTGAGTGCAAGTACCCACTCAAGCCAGGCCACAAGGTATTCTTGTAGACAATAATATGGACGTAGGAAAATCGGAATGCATTCCTGTTTCTACCTCCGGACCATCAACAACTCTTTTATTTTGACGATTCAGCAGAAGTTATTAGCGATCCACTCCTACAAAAAAAAAACAGTCTTTGTTTTTATACTGAACACTCTCATAAAAATATTTTTAAGCATTGAGTCATCTGGATGTTCTTTTATCTTCCTCTGGATGACTGTCGATGAAGCTCCATAGAAATTACCTGTCTCACCGTATGGTCTGGTGATCTCCGTCTTATGTCAATACCTTAAAGCTAAAAATATAATAATCCTGCTCTATAAATATTGATTAAAAATCTTGATTTTTTTATGATCAATTTCATAAAAATGCATGTACGTGCAACATCATTTCTTAAGAAAAGTTGCATGGATGATGGGCTTGGATAAAGGAGACTAGTCCTACAGTGAAATTGAGTCACTGTTTAAAATTTGTAACCTATGAAAACGTAGACAAAACTCTGGTTTAATCGCCATATTCAAAATATTAAATGGCCGCACTAGTGTGGCCTTCGTTACTGGGACAAATAAAATTCCATATCCCAGGCCATAGACTCAGAAATAATGAAGTGGTGTTCCTTTCCTATGTCTCGGTTATGTCATCTTATGAATCTGAGACAGGATTTAGATTTCTTTGGTGTAAATCTGTCTAGATTCAAACAATAACTGATTAGATAGTTCAGATCTTCTTTTCTATTTTTCTATTACTCATTTGTCCTTGCTTTTGTTTTAATTTGCTGTAATCTTTATTCTGATGTATTGTATGTTGTTCATGTTGTATTGTATTTTATTGGACCGTGTCTGTTTATAAAAAAAAAATATATTTGATATATAATTATTAATCTTCAGGTGTTGGAAGTGTGTCAAAAGGAAAATCTCTCGTATTCGGAGGATGGCTTGGAAGCGGTGGTTTTCACATCACAGGGTGACATGCGGCAAGCCCTCAACAACCTTCAGTCCACGAGCAATGGGTTTGGCCACATCAACGGAGAGAATGTGTTCAAGGTTTGTGATGAACCACATCCGCTCCTGGTCAAAGATATGCTGGAATATTGCGCCAAGGGAGATATTCACAGTGCTTATAAGGTTTGTATCGCTTAAACTAAAATATATATATTACTTTTTATTTACACATTTGGTTTTTCCAACTGACAAAATCGTCAATTATACTAGAGAGCTTGTCTAAGCCTCTAACATCCAGCCTACTTACACTATAAAGTGTTTGTGCAAGCATCCAAAATATCAGTGATGTGTGGGCTTAACCAGAATATGGCTCAAGAGTGGTGGAACCCCATCCTTTTTAAGACAGAGAGAGTTCAATAATAATGCTGACTTACAAATGCTTGACCAGTCTCTTACAGATATCCTCAAGGGTAAACGATTTAGCACATTTTTTTAAAATATTCGAAATTGAAAGTGGTGACATAAAGTAGACTCCTGATTATCTGGGAAGGATGGTTAAGAAAAATCCCAGATAATCAAATTCCCGGTTAATCCAACAATACAGAAAAAATTCAATTCCATGCCTCGTGTTCGAAACTCGTGCACACGCACAGCAAAAATGTCGCCGATATGTTGCAGGGTTGTCAAATATTTATTTTGTACAATTATTATTTACTTCACTGAAAAGTCAGCAAAAATGAAACTGGAATCACTCCAAGAAAAGTAAAGAGGAATATATATTTTTTTTTTGGATTTTAGATAGTACAGAAATCAATTCACTTTTCTCTTCACTATTGACACAGGTTACGCAATATAATTCACCACAGATTGTAAAATATCTTCATCATTTAATACTTCATGATCAAATACAATTTCATCTGAATTAAGCCAATCACACGGTGATCAACAGATCGCACTCGTCAATTAACTAATAACTCAAAGGATAATCGTAATCGGCCTGTTAATTCATCTTTACAGTTCTTAAAATATTTCAAATTTGGGTTGGGATAGCACTAGTAATATTTATTGATGGTAAGCTTAACTAATTTGTAAAAGGATACAATGCCAAGCATTGATCTCAGAGGTTTTTTCCAACTGTCGATCTATATCTCTTTATATTTGGGAAAAAAGTATCAAAATTAAATATTTATCTGGTAGAATTTTATGAAATGTGAATATTGTGATTTGAATATTACGAGATATATCTCTTATTTTGGTTTCTTTTCAAAATACATATATGCTTAGAAAAAGTCATGCTTCTTGTTCCCACTGCACGCCCCTGGTCTCCTATAGGCGACACTGAGTCCGAGGAGGTTAAACACATGTTTTGGTCATTATAAACACTAAACATTTTCTTTAAAAAAAAATTCAATGACTTGGAATTTGTCACCGTTAATCCTCATCCATGATAATTGGGAGTCTGCTGTATTAGTCAGTTTTTGGTGTATATCTCTCTTTACTAATAATGTGCCTATAGGCACGAGACTTCTAGAAGAAATTTACAATAAGATATGTGCACTCATCCATCCTAGCAACTGAATATTTCTCTTCAATTTTATCTTTTTTAACAAGTGGAAGGTGTATTGAGCATTTTTGGTTTATATCTGCTTTCATTATAATTACCAGTTGTGACAGAATTTTATGCGCCATTATATTTATGCTACTGCTTGCTTTGACCTCCTCAATCAACAAATATTTTTTTAATATAGATTATGGCCAAGTTATGGAAGCTAGGATATGCAGCGGAAGACATAATAGGCAATATATTCAAAGTCTCCAAAAATTTAAACATAGATGAAACTTTGAAACTGGCCTTCATCAAGGAGATTGGATTCACACACATGAGGATCATTGAGGGGCTCGGTACAATCTTGCAAATGTCTGGACTTCTAGCTAGACTATGCCATGTGGCTGGTGGAAACAGTACAACTGTATGAAACTATTTTATTCCATAAATAAATTTAATAATTTTGTAAATAAATTGTATTTTATTTCTGATAGATAAACTCCCGGTTATTACAGTGAATCTGGATGTCCAATGATGATATAGATAGACAAATACAACAATGATAGAGCACTTGATAATAGAACAATCATATTGTGGTAGATGTAGTGATGTATGTATGTACAGTAAAACCCCGTTAATTCGTACTTGAATAATTCAAAAATTTTAAAACGCACAAATCACAATTTTTTTTTTTCTTTTTGCAAGTGCATAGTATGTCAATATTGGGTAACTTAGTAATAGAAATGTCGCAATCTTTTTATTAGCATAATAAATACTGCATTTTCAAAATGATTTTTTTAAATACGCAAAAACACAGACGTTTTTCAAAAAATGAATGGCTTTTTTCATGATTTTTGCATTTTTTTTCCCTTGAATTTTGAATTAATGGGGTTCCGCATTATTTGAAATTTTTTTTTTGGGTCCCTTGAATTACAAATTAAGGCGGCACAGCCGATTCACAAACATGCATATCTGTCAAATTACATCGATAGATCATGTCCTTTCAAGCCGTGCGCGACATGCCATCTGAGCGCAAATCGAATAAAAATTACACATTTGTTACATATTTATGGTACATACATTGCTAAAACAGTAAGGTTTTGCTAGAAAGAGATGGTCATATATTCTTCGCTTTCGTCCGCGTCAGGCATCCCCACAGAAGTACCTCACGTATCAAAATATTTACTTATTTAACTTTAGACAAATGATCTTATATTATTTGAGTCGACTTATTATTTTCCGTAAATAATTTAAGAATCATAGTAATAATTCTGAACTCCTTTTTAAATCAATGCATATCGTAATATGACAATAACAAAACAATTACCTAGCCCCACGAACGTACTGCGTATATCAAAATGTATTATTTTATCTATCGACAAATTCCCGTATTTTATTTACGTCCAATTATTACTTACTGTATAGAATTTAAAAAACATATTAATAATTCTGAAATACTTTTCATATCATAATGAATACCGTTAATATTAAACAAGAAATAAATACATGGGAGACGTGAACGCGCATGCGCACGGCGCGTACAGCGCATACATGTATATCTTGATATCTCAAATAATCTGGAACAATTGTTGAAATTAGGATAATACCGAAACTGACATGTGACGCATGTTCAAAGTTTAAAAAGGATGAAACCGTTCGAAAATCCATATAAAACCTTAATATATGGGAGATATCAATTGCTTTTGAGCGTATTATTAATAATAATTCATATAAATGTCAAATTTGGCGTAGAAGTACGATTAATAGTGAAATAAATGACGAAAAATATTCGGCCACATAAACATGTCTGACCTCTGCCGCGGCCAGACGGCATATGAAAAGCATTTTGACATATAGCATGTCGTTTTTCATACTTTAGAATTTTTATTTTAAAATAATAATTAATGTGTTTTTAATAAAAAATGTAGGTTTTCAATAGTGAATGAAGACTCAAAGTGCGAATATAGATACAATATATCGTTTGAAATCATATTTTTATATGATTAAACAAGATCTGAAAATCATCTAAATTACTGCATGTTTGAAACATTATAAATATAAAATATTTCTTAATTTCCTACGTACGGATTCTAGATAATTAAGTAAACTTTATATGTATAAAAAACATATTATGCTTACATACAAATATTTAACACACGTCTCTTTGCCGTAGAACATTAAAAACATTTTTTTTGCCGCGGCCTGTGGATTAATGCCTATATTTTCTTAATTATTGTAAATAATGTTCAGTTTATTACTTTTATATAAGAACAAAGGTTCTATCTAAGTTATTGCCCAAAAAAAAAATGCAATCTATCATATAAATTCTGATATAAATGAATAATAAAAACCCACATTTTCGTAAAAAATGCCGAAATATGCATTTGCAGTGAATGTACCGCCTTAACGAGATTCTACTGTATTTGTTACCTCATTTTTTTTCAAAATTGTCAAAATACCCTATTTTAAGGATAAAAACTTTGTGATTTGTCTAGCGGTCACATACAACACACACTTAGGTCCGCTTATTTCAACTTGGATTAAAATAAAAATTTGTTTAAAGCATAGATTTTGAGGGAAACAGATCTTTTGATTGGTGGAGAACGCAAAAACCTATTCCTTACACAAACTTTTACTTTAATCCAACATGAAACAACCTGTCCTTGGACCAAGATGCCAGGGGCCTCAATCCTCTCCTCAGGAAGCGCACGGGCAGCATACATAGTTAAAATAATTAAATTAAATAACCATTTCATCATTGTGAATCAAAAGGAATAAAGGTAATAAGATAAAAGTTATTTGGTTTTTATAGCACGTTTATTTAAAAACAAAACCACTATCCGCACAAGCCGAAAAATTCTGGCTAGCTACACGGATATACCAAAATCTATCAATGTAGGTAACATTCATAAATGTTTTGGAATGAATATTCGTAGTATATACTAGAAATCCTGATATTATAATATTTATATATTTAAAAAAAATATAATTATATCAAGTAGTTTAGTAATATAATTGTGAGCAACCTGGCAAACAAATCATATTTGCAAAATTGGAAAAAAAATTTCCTTGACCTGGTCCATGCCCAAGTCATACATTCAGGAAGCGCTCCGACATATATAATATATACGTTTTGGGCCTGGAACAGGTTAAAATGTTAAAAAATACCATTTACAAAGTTTTTTAATTGCAAATTTGGTAAAATTCCCTAAAACAGTATATACTTTTATTGATAGATACATATGTATTCAGCTTTATTATATGTGATGAATCATTTTATAATAGTCATTTAATAGTATGTATGTACTCATTCTTTTACTTATTGAATTAATTCATTTGTTGCGTGGATTTGCCAAGACAGAAATTTATTATAAACTTACAAGAAATGACAGTTTTAATATAAAGCAATTAAAATGCTCAGTAATTGTAAAATATGATCTGTTTTATATGCATAATAAAAAATTTAAATTATGAATATTGATGTAAAATTCACAAATTTGTATTACATTTTAATTGGAATATTCTAAAGAAAACTAATGTTATACATGAACTAGAAATGTATTAAATCATAATACATTCATAAATTGTTATAAGAATTTTTTCCCAACAAGACTACTATTTATTTATTTACAGTATAAAGTGATGTAAAATCAATAGGGTAACATTAAAAAGGCAAGCCATTTGCACCAATTCAGCAAAGTAAAATCAGCCTAATTATAGTTACATATAATCTAATTGGGATGAAATTGGCTTGATAGAGTACCTAATGATCTAATTGAGATGGAATTGGCATGATCAAAATAATGATCTAATTGAAACAGAATTGGCCTTATTTGAAGTAATTATCTAATTGAGGTTTTAGTACATGGTAACTGAAAAACCATTTCAACTGCAAAGCAGAATTTATTTACACAATGATTATTTGCCCAAAGAGCTAAGGTTTATATTGACGAATTAACAATTTTAAATCTCCGTGCAGTTATATACATTTTTTAACTATACATTAAGTTAAACGTGGGTTTTAAAAATCACAGAACTAAATCTACTAACTAAAGACGTTACGGCCCAACAGTTTGTGTGAAATGATGCAATCACAGTTCACAACCAAACTATAACATATAGAGTAAATAACAAAACAGTGCCAGACACTTTAATGAGCCTGGGGCCGCGTCGCATATATCCGACGGAGCGCGACTGTCCCCAGGGGCCGCGTCGGATATATCCGACAGGCACAAAATAAATTATTTATCGACGGCCGCGTATCGAATTTGAAAAACCTAATTTTTTCCCAATAGAGAAATCCTGTTGTGACCTGTCGTTCCATTTTCGACTCAAAAACATGGCCGATTATAGCTTAAATCAACACTCAAAGTAGAAGTTTTTCGGTCGTCAAAATCGTATAGAAAAGTTATAGATGTCGCCCTAAACTCATGTTGTACGATCGAAAATTATATAATGAAATAATATTCCGTCGTCGTCACGTCCTTAGTACGCGAAAGACACATGCGTGGTACATGCAAAAATCACGTGTCTGTCGCCGTGTCGATCTATTCCGTCGTCATGTGCCCAGCGCGCGAAAGACGTTCACGTGTATGGTACATGCAAAAATCACGTGATTCCGTTGCTATGTCGATAGGAAGGGTTTTTTATTTCTTCAGTTCGCGCCCAGCAATCACAGTTGGAACACGGATCTACGCGCGGATAATATATACATATATTCGCGATATTTCTTGGTTTATGGTGCAATTTGATACAAACAGTGATTTATTAACAAAAATACATTATTTATGTTGCGTTTATTTGAGAAATGTGTGTGTTAAATGTGGATCATATGCTTCAAAATTTAAAGTGAAACAATGGCGTAGTGTTTTGTGTGCGCGGCACGAAAGCAACGGAAGGAAACATGTTATATGTGTTTTGAGTGTGATGTTCCGTTGTGTGCCGTGCCGTGCGACAAAATATACCACACAGAAGAAAATTTTTAGGTAGGATATCAAATAATAATAGTAGTGTATGTAGTAAATATTAATTTTCGGCAAATGGTTTAATTATTATTTTTCGGAAAATGTCGGGTTGGCAACATTATCGGAATTCAAAAAAAGATTATTTTTTTTAATTTTTTGATAAAAAAATCATTGCATTTCGACACTTACGATAAAATAATATGAATGTGTGTGTTTTTTTTTTAATTTACGCATGTTTTCATGGTTTTTTCGTAAAAAGAAAAATCACAAAAAATTCCGAAAATTTACGGCCCTTGCTGTTGTTGTTGCTTTGGAATTTTTAGGCCCTCAACAAGTTAACAATGACGAATACATATCAAGAATTCTACCCTCTGCAAATTAAACACAAAATATTGTTAAATATTTATACATAACTTGCAGTATTTAACATTTAATTGATACTTTGAAATACATACACATTTGCCCAGCACAATTTAACAAATGAAGATATCTGTTTATTTTAATTAAATGATAATAATAAAATGTATACTACATTGATAAAAGATTGTTGATGTTGTCAGTAATATACAGTATTATTTATCTACCATTAAATTGTGGCTTTGTAAAGGTCTGCAGAGATTTATTGCATCTTTGAATTTCTCTAAATTAAATATACATAAAGTGTTCAAACTTTATTTCGTTTAGTTTTTTTTCTAACCACCACATCTTCTACATTTTCTGTCTGCTGATCTTCTTTGATATTTTCATTTATTATTTCATTTTTCGTGTCAGTACTATTGTGCGGCATTGGATTTTGTTCTTTTGGCAAAGATATTTTGTCCTTTAATGCTTCTCGGACGGCATCTACCAAATCCATTGGTTCTCCGATAGATACTTTCCCACCTGAAAAATAATTTAGCAGATAAAATTAATTTCAATGATACCACATTTTTAAAATGTCACAGATATATACGGGATAGATAGCTTTACCTATTAAGCTATAATGATTATACAGGTATAAAATAGTCCACAATACTTCATACATAGACAGGTTTCTGCATAAATTATGAATCGAAAATGTTCTAACATTAATGTCTTATATCAATAGTCTAAATAACCACAAAGTTAGCATTTTTTTTGCATTTCTGACTTATTTTCTATAATATTTATACATTTGACTATCATTAAAGTAAAGTTATACTGAATAAAGTAAAATGCCGTTTAATTTGAAATTCGCCATAATTCAAAAATTTTAAAACTCGCGTTACTTTGGTAAATGTAACGATATATGTATGATTAGTAAAACAAAACCCCGTTAATTCGTACCTGGATAATTCAAAATTTAAAAAAAAAACATGTTAATTTCATAGATTAACTCCGATAATTCAAAAACCCTGATATATGAATGTGTGTGTTTAAATAATAATAATTTTTAACCCCTTGCGCTATAAATCAATATATTTTAATTCACATAATTTAAGTTTTTTTTGAATTTTTATGAAATCAAAAAAATATTTGGATTTTTCTGTAAGTGAGAACAGATAAATAGATATATCAAAATCAGGTACTTTAGTAATAGAAACTTCACGAACTTGATATTAACATAATAAATATAGCATTTTTGAAATAATTTCTATAAATACGCAAAAATATAGACATTTTTCACAAAATTAATGGCTTTTTCAGGAGTTATGCGATTTTTAACGAATTTTGCAATCGTAATTTTATTTTAACCTTTATTTCAAATCAACGAGATTCTGTATATTCGAAATGTTTTTTTGGGTCCCTTTAATTTCGAATTAACGAGGTTCTATTGTAATTATATATAAAACCTTGTGTACGATACTTTTTCTGTGGTTTCAGTGTCAGTCAATAATCTAACATAATGATCAATTACGAGCTATTATCAAATACACAGATAAATTTAATGTTTGGGTATAAATTTGGGAGATGTTAATAATTATTATTGGGTGGAAAATTTGATGTTAGGATGCTTGTTGTATAATGTACATTAAATTTTACTCAACTCTGCTAGTAAATTAAGGAAACTCAAGATAAAGAATGAATAATAAACAACAACCACAGGAGGTAAAATGATATAATATTCAAATTGATAATCTTCTAAACACAAAAAAAATTGTGATTTGACATGAAGAATGATTTTATGTCAATCAGAATGTAAATTCAACTAGTATAGAACCACACCAACAGACCACGATGATGACGTGAGCACGTCCAAAGATGGGCATGGAATTGTTCCTTGTTAAATTAAGAAAAATGTAATATTCTAAAATCAAATAATTTTTTTTTTGCTTTTTGAAATTCATTTTTAAATACTTCATGCCTAGAAGATGATATAGCAATGCTTAAAAGGTCATGTTTGATAATATATATTATTTTTAAATATTGGGTGATGAAAAATTAATGTCCCCTAACAAATGCTCAGAGACGACACGAGTCCCTTGACATATTGGCAGACCATCACCGAGCACAATGATTCAGAGAGAGAATTTGTAGTTAATATCAATTGGGAAAATGTCCAGGCATTTTATTTTTCTACAGTCAATGCATTCCAATTTTTTTTAGTATGTTTAAAAAAAAAGATGATAATATTATTATAATACAATGATACAGTAAAACCCCGTTAATTCGAACCCTGATAATTCGAATTTTTTTAAACCCACAAGTCCCAAAATGCTAATTTCATAGTAGATTAACCCTGATAATTCGAAAACCCTGGTAATTCGTAATTCGAAATATTTTTTAGCCTCTTGCGCCGTAAATCAATACATTTTAGTTCACGTAATTCGAAATTGAAAAAAATATTTCGATTTTTTTCGCAAGTGAGAACACCAGACATGTCAATTTCGCATACTTTAGTAATAGAAATGTGGCGGTCTTTGTATTATCATAAATACTGCGCCTTCGAAATGATTTCTTGAAATAGGCAAAAATGCAGCATTTTTTCAAAAAATAAATAGTTTTTTTCATGAATTCTATGATTTTTGGCGAATTTCGCAATCGCATCGCGATTTTTGATTTTTTGTAATAATTTTCATGCGGCATAAATCAATATATTTTAATTCTCAAAATTCGATTTTTTTTTTAAATTTGACAAAATTAAAAAAATATTTCGATTTTTTCGCAAAAGTGAGAACAAATACATACTTTAGTAATATAAATGTTGCGGTCTTTGTATTAGCATAATAAATATTGCATTTTCAAAA
Organism: Agrypnia vestita; assembly: GCA_016648135.1. Taxonomy (NCBI): domain Eukaryota; kingdom Metazoa; phylum Arthropoda; class Insecta; order Trichoptera; family Phryganeidae; genus Agrypnia; species Agrypnia vestita. The sequence continues at coordinate 16,735 of JADDOH010012258.1, forward strand.
TGATTTCTTGAAATATGCAAGAATACAGACGTATTTCACTAACTTAACGAGTTTTACGATTTTTGGTGAATTTCTAAAATTTCGTGAAATTTTGAAATACAAAATTTTATTTTGTACCTTGAATTTCGAATTAACGGGGTTCTGCGTAATTCGAAATGTTTTTTTTGGGTCCCTTGAATTTCGAATTAACAAGGTTTTACTGTATATATAAATAAGTATATATTTACTAGAGGGAAGACAAACTGAATTTAATACCTTATGAATTAATAATACGTGACAAACTATCCAAATATTTTTCTTTTGATTTTGCTAAGAAGTCCCTCATTTCTTTCACCGACATCTTTATTCCATGTTTCATCATTGCTTTGAAAGTCAGATTTCAGAGGACCATCGCCATCAGACGCTGATGCTTTATTGCCTGAAGGTGGAAAATGAACATTAATGAAAGAAATGGTGAACCGATTTCTGTAGCGACTACTTTAATGAACAAATGAATTTATTGAGAAAGTTTACAGTAAAAGCAACAGTTTCTAATATTCCTTTGTATTGCTTTAGAATTATATTTAAAAAGTACTTTTATTTTATTTAAAATCAAATCAATTTTAGCAAGAAACCTCTCCCTTAAAATCAATACATACATCTAATAATTACACACATTTAAAGAAAAATATTTCAATTTGATCAATTAATTTTATAACTTCAATTTTAGATCCACCCTGTGGCAAAAGCATCAATATTGTGAATGCATTTCCAAAAATTTTTCTTACACTTGAAATCACTTATAATTATGTATACTCTATGTAGTTAGTGTCTATCATATATTATATATTTAGGCTATCAAATACAAGGTACTCCAGAAAGTAAAGCCGCTTTAAAAGATTTTTGTACTTTTTTAAATTTAACCTGTTAACTGCCGCTAACCCCGATCAGGGTTATTCAGTTACACCAATGAAGCGCCACGAACATTATCAATGTGATACATCTTAAGTCTATCTATCTATCCTCTCAACATGGTGGTTGTGGTTTGATAATTTAAGTTTTGAATAATTATTGATAATAATATTTTGATAATTCAGTGTGTTTTTATATTATGACCTGAAAAAACATTTCTTCCATGTTGGCGTTCTAGGTTCAGATATCCGAAATATATAGGCAGTTAATTAATACTTTTTTAAACCTGCAGTTTCTCAATCTATTTCTTCACATAATCAATTCCTACATTTAAGTATTTACTAGCAGTTAAGCAATCGGTCATTGCCGATTGTTTGCTACTAGGCTCTGCGGGCGGGTGTACTGGCTGCTGCGAGGCTGATGGTGGCTGCTGCACAGCTTTAGCAGCCGCTATGCGGTCATTGGGGTTTGCAACTGACTATCGGCTGTACTAGCCGCTGCGCGATCTTTAGTATCCGCGATAAGCTATTTCCCACTGCTTTTCATACGATTTCGTAATTTTTTGGCATGGAAATTTTGCATACTGCATACATGCGTTTTTGGAGCAATTATAATATAGATGATATCAGTACACAAGCATTAAAATTCCCATGATATAATCGTCCACCTAAAGCTCATTAGACCAACTTATTTATTTAGTGTTTAGTAGTAGTAATCCCTCGTTCATCGCAGTTAATCTATTCCAGACTCTACTGCAATAGGTGAATTTTCGCAAAGTAGGATTCTTTTTAAAAAAATTAAATATTTTTATAGTCAAGAGTGTAGAAAACCTATTTATGACACTTTAAATATGGGTATTAACATTCTGGACATGAAATAAAACCCCTCTGGTAACCATTATACTAGTATGTACTACCTTATTATTATTAAATACAGGTCATTTGTATAGCAACCAGACGCCTACGCAAAAAAACTTCAATCAATTATATTTGATACGAAATTCAACCTTCCAAAATGTATGGCATATCAGAGCGCCAATAAGGTCAAATTTTGGTTGCAAGGCAAAAAGTACATCCGCTTCCACCGGATGTTGATTAAATGACTCGCCCCACTTGCAAACGTTTCGAAAAATATTTTAAAACAATGGGTGGAGACTTTTTTAATATAAATTGTTGATCTAATATGAATTCTGAAATACTGTAAGAACTTTTTAAATAAAACTTATACAAAAAGTCATACTATAACGATACATATTTGAAAAAAATCATGATAGAGTGAAGCCGCAAAAGTCGAAGTGCAAAGTGGTGAGGGATTACTCTATTTGTACTTGATGTGATTTTATTACGCATTGTATGGTTATAGATTTTTAATTGAGTTTAGATTGGACATTTTCGGGATTGCATTGACATGTTTTTTTAAATGTAAGTGAGTTTGTTTAGTTTTAGTTAACTATATATTTTTTTCTATTGCAGTTGATTTATTTTTACATGCTTTTGATGACTACTTTTTTTACAAAACCACATGCTGACCACCCCTGATAATGCAAATTATCATATGAATATATCTGAAAAAAAATTACATTTTTACATGCTATTGTAAAATTTCCTCCAGCAAAAATTTCATTTTAAAAATGGTTTAAAAAAAACCTCCATAATTCAGGTATAAAAAAACAACAAGGGAATGAGGGATTACAGCTAAACATTACTTTCTGGATTATTCTTGTAGCTCTGGGTGGATACTAATTATTTACATGAAATGCTTTGGGTCTAATGTTTTGGGTGTTTACTAATATACAGAGAGCAACAGAACTAGTCCATAATACTTTGCAGGTGGATTCCTGCTTTGATTATGAGTCGAAAATGTTCAAGCAACCATGACCATCAATAGTTATGGAGTTATGCAATATCAAAGCTTGCATTTTTTTTCAATATTTCTGATTTATTTTTTACAAAACATTGAATTATCATCACAGTAACATATATCGATTACGAAAAATTCATTTGTTTCAATAAAAGTTAAATAAAATAATAAAAACCCTGAAAAAATGCTAATTGGAATTGGAAGGTTTTTATCATTTTATTTGACTTGTATTAAAGGGAATGAATTTTTCGTATTAGACATAAGTTACTGTAATGATAGTCCAACGCTTTGCAAAAAATAAATCAGAAATATTGAAAAAAAAAATGCAAACTTGAATATCGCATATCTCCCTAAACTATTGATATTAGATCATGGTTGCTTGAACATTTTCGACTCATAATCAAGGCAGGAATCTACATTTAAAGTATTGTGGACTAGCTCTGTTACACCCTGTATAGTAAGCAATAGCTTAATAATAAGAAATATTGTATTTTCTGAATATTTTTTTGTTATGTTAGATGTAAATTCCTTTCATTTCACGACAAAACTGTTATTTAAAGATTAGAACATAGTGTAGTCATGCACGAAGTTTTTAATAACTTAATTATGAAAGAGAAATACTACCTGAAATAATTTGAATGGATCAGATTTTCTCAATCATTTCTTCAGTCCAAAAATAATATTACTCACAAATGTAATTTTCTCTCTTTCTTTGGTCATTAATAATATAATCGATTAGCAACTAAAATCTTAAACTATTTTCATGACACCCTCTTCACATTAAGACTTGGCTTTCTTACCTACAAAAAAAATAAATGTTTTTAAAAATCTGAAATATTAACTACGTAAGTTCTACTTTTTATTTTGTATCTAAATAGAGGAAAACACTAAAAGGCTGACATTTCAAAAAGTTGAGTATTTCTTGCATATTTTTAATATTATTATTCATGTAATAATAATTATTATTCCTGTAATGATAATTATTTTGCAAATACGCTTGAATAATCACAGATTTATACTTTTGAAAATTTACTTTTGAAAGAAATATGTCCTTAATTCATTAATCTATATAATTCAAACTGAGCAATATTAGTTAATCTATCATTTACATTACTTTACATTAATAAAAGGTAAAACAATAATATTGAAAAAAGTTGATGTTAATTATTCAAGGCTTCTATGTGCCCCCACTACACTGGCGCATTGACGCTCTGTCACTCAAATCGTATATGAGATTATTGGATAACAAACAGCTTTCCATACTATGGTGATTCAATGCAAAAATAGGCAAATAATCAAGACAAATGCTTCATTGCTTGCAAGTTGTTTGACAAATTGGCCTATAATTTTTTACATATTTAATTTTTAATCATTGCATTATTCTTTCAGCATTGTATATTTCATTAAATACCAACAGGGTATTATAGACAAAATCAATGATCAAAATAAACACTACAATTTAAAACTCTTTTTCTTTCATAGGACCAGTGAAATTTCTCACAGACCACCACTTTGACGGACTGCTGAATTAGAATGAGGTGTGGAAAGAGGTGCAAGACATGAAGTATATTTTTAGATTTATATAAATTTTAATGTTTTACTCCCTCATTTTGTTTTTTCGTTTGCTATGATGGTCACATTTCACGTGACGTTCACATATAATATGGTAAATGGCGTTATACTATTTTTATTATTGACTCTCAACTAAGTGAATAAATTTTTTACCACTAATATTAGGATAGGATAGGAAATCCAAGGTGAATGTATTTAATTAACAATCTCAAATTTCAATTTAAGAGGATTTTGAAATCAAACAAATGCGATTCACATGTCCCTTACGACCATTCATAATTTAACGAGTTCCATAGCGAATATTTGGCCGTATTCTGAAATAAGCAATATTTCTATTTCTGTATCTTGACAGTTGTTGTATAACATTGTAAATCTGTCAATTTTGATGTTTTAAGTTTGAAATTAATGAATTCAATAAATCAGAAAGCTCTAAAACATAAACAAATATTAAGTTATTCACAATTATGAATAGTGAGCTTTCTAATTGATTGCAATCATTAATTTTAAACCTGTCAAACTTAAAACTTCAAAATTGGTGGCATTACAATGTTATGCAATCGGCCATATTCTGAAAATAGCAATATTGGTATCTTAAGATTGTTATCCCAACACTTAATAGACGAGAATAAAAAAAAATAAACAATACGTCGGTGTTTGTTTCTTTCTATTTCTACTTGAGGAGAGGGAGACAACGCGACATGACGGTTATCCATCAAATGTCAAAATATATATACGAGTCCAACGCAACAATGAAAATTTTGCCATAATTTTGCATCAGGACGCTGTGGGAGAAGAAATTAATAAGGGTACATGAAATAATCTTTTTTCTACAAGCTTTAAATACAGCATTAGTACTTATTTCATGTAATTTTAGTCGAAACATGAGAATTGTGAGGTTACGTTTAAGATAGGTACTTCAGTAACCGTTTGAAGCTATGTCAGGCCAGACCGCCTGGGTAAGGCACTGGAAAAATCACTTTTCTAAGGGCAATGCAGACATTGGGCACCGCAAATAAAGGTATTTGATTTGAGAGATGAGATATAAAAATCTACTTATTCGAATACGACTAACACGAACACCGACATATATACATATATACGTTTCGTTTTTTTATTTTTTATTCTCGTCTATAAGTGTCGGGATAACAATCTTAAGATTTCAATATTGCTATTTTTGAATACAGCTGATTAACTATTAAGATGTAGAAATCGCAATATTGCTTATTTTAGAACACGTCCGATTGTGTGGAAGAAAAAGAAAAATATTCCAAATATTTTTGATAAGGTACAGTTTTCACAAAAATTGTTAAAATATTTAATGATCTGTTCTTTTGGATCGAAGAGAATTAAAATAAAACAAATATTTTGTTTTGTTTCATCAACATATATTATAAAATTATTTTCAACATAATATTTACAAAACAATATCTAACAATACATTTTAACAATCATTTGTGAAACTGTAACAATCAAAAATAATATTAATACAAACATACTTTGTTATTATTGATAATTGGCAACTCCATAAAATCATTAATTTTTATATTCATTCATTCGTGGGTTCATGGATGTACATACTGTACAAATAATTTTGTCAATAATCTTTTTTCTATATAAATAATAAAAATGAAATAGGCGGCTAAACTTTAATGGCCACCTATATCAGATTACATTTGGTCTAGGAGTCAAAGCATTGCATGCCAAATGTTGAAGATTATTATCGAGTTCCTATGCAAAAGGAAAGATGTATTTAAGAAAGCGCATTTTGCAATTTTGATATCTTGTTATCAATTCTTTTGTATTCATCGAATGTTAAATTTGTTTCAGAATTTGACAATTTGGAGTGTTGTACTTGTGGTCAATTTTTAAACATAATGGGTTAGGTGTACTGACAGGATCAGTTAAAAAAAACTAGCCCTTCATTTGCAAATACATACGTTCACTAACAAGAGGTTAAGCGTCTCGATTCTTGAAAAGGAGGAAATTATATGTGAAACGATATTTAAATTCAAAAGAGCAAAAAAATGGTGGAAAAAACAGTGATTAATTTATTCTAACACGACAAAAGAAAACTTTGTAATTGGAAACTCTAAAACATCAATGCTTCAGACACTTTTTAATACACAAAGTTAAATCAATTTGTTCAATCAAGACATAAATTTTACCTACTTCTGATATATGCGGCCGTATTCTGAAGTAAGTAATATTGCTATTTCTGTATTTTGACAGTATTGTATTACATTGTAATGCTGCGAATTATGACGTGTTAAGTTTTGACAGGTTTGAAATTAATGAATTCAATCAATTAAAAAGCTCATTATTCATAAGTGTGAATAACTTATTAGAGAATTAACTAATTAATAACTTATTATTGAATTCATTAATTTCAAACCTGTCAAACATAAAACATCAAAATTGGCGGCATTAAATTGTTAGAGAATAACGGTCAAGATACAGAAATAGCAATTTTGCTTATTTCAGAATACGGCCGATACTAAGCATTGTTTATGACAAGTAGATTTAGAGAGTTCAATTTGTCCATTAAAATCCAGTTTGACTGTATATATTTATTTCAATATAAAGTGTTGTAAAGATTTTCTCTAGTGGAAAAATCTACTTACTACAAAAGCATTCCTGCAATATATCGCGTTCTATCCCTATTTAAGTAGAAGTCAAGCAAAATGACAATTTTAAGTATGTATAGTCAGATGCACAAAAATATGTTTGTTAATCAGTCAAAAGTTTATTTGACAATACGGTAACTAAAACTGAAATGATTTATTTATCACTATATATACCTCCAGGGGGGTGCAGTAAGAACAAGAAGCATATATTTTGAAAAGAAATTCAGATATGAGATATATCTTGTAATATTTCTATACAATAGTTTACATATTATTCAGATTATATTTCTTAATATTCTGCCAGATAAATATTTAATTTCGATTTTTTTTCCAAATGTATGTTTAGTAAAAGTCATGCTTCCTGTTCTCACTGCACGCCCCTGTATACCTCATCATGTGGATATCTTTAGTGGTGGTATTATTGACGGTTTGAAAAAAATAAAAATATGCAAAAGATATTTTAATGGTTTTTCATCTCCAAATATTTTAATTGCGCTAAACGAAACCATGTGTCTGGAAGTGGTCAATTTATCTAATATAAAATCATGATGTACTTTAGAATGCCTATTTTATGTGTATCTAAATTGTACGTACTTTCACATTGTATATAGATACTTATAGGCATAAAAATAAGTCAGAAACTATCTACATTAATATACATATTCAACACAGTAAAAAAATATATAAATATGTGTGTAAATAATCAGTTTATCATAGGTATAATTGAATTTTTATTTAATATTACTATGTAAGTATCTAGTGGAAAAAAAGTAGTTATCAATTTTAATAAAACTGGATGGATCATACTTCAACAGAGGCATAATATGCAAAAGTACATACCTTAATTTATTCTTAAACGTAAATAAAACATGACTGTACCATATACATATATACTAATAAGTCGTTATACAAACTGATATCTGCGTGTTAATGAATATTTGATCAAGAATTATATCTCAACCCAATACATCAATCTGATGAAAGAATTGGAAATAGTAAAGTCATAGAATAAATCATATAAAAATATTTAGGTATATCTTAGGAAAACTAAAGTCAGAAAGAAATCGATAGGCGTTTACAGCAAGCGTGGGTAGTACAGATAAGAGAAATTTAAATAGGTATATACTCAATGCCTCAAATCAAAAGTACTTAATTAACGCATCCTCCCAGTTCTGACCAACAGGGCAAAACTTATTTAAACTTATAACAGGCCTCATTCACAAGTTTAATTTTAACTTTAATTTTTACAAAACCATTGTGGTAAAAAAAGTGCTACACTGGAATTTAAAACATGGGGTCATCTCACAGTTGATGACGTAAGAAAATTCACAAGAAGCAGCTGAATGTGAAAAGGGGTGACGATGATTAAGAGAGATAATAATGGATGGACGTGGTCTGAAGATGTAGAACAAGAGAAGAAAAAGAAAATTTCAAAGATTACATTATAAAATTATTTATTATCTACAAATTAATGCTACTGAGAATTAATAATACCTATGGATGAAACCCATTCATACATCGTGGAATTTTGCTGCTGCTTCTTCTTCTAACTCTTTTTCTATTCTTTCAGAAAACTTCCTAGCCTGAATAGTCTCACCCATTCTAGTACCGCCTAAAACGTCAGCTAACTTATATTCATTTTTGATGTACATTAATACGCCTAGGATCACGATCAACAGCACGCCGTTTCCAAAGAAAAATTTATTATCCCTGAAGGTCTCAGAGAAACTTTCAAATATGTTGATGCCGTATCGAGATTTAGATTTATCTTCCGAGGGTTCGTGTTCGCGGTTCTCGTACGCGATATTCTCGTCAAAATTTGTTGTATTCCCGCCTTTAGACTGATCATTTTTCTTACCGTCTTTGTTATTTGCCACTCCATATATCTGTCCGGGTGTGTCTTCTTCCATTTCTGCATAAGCCAGCATGATAGCCTTTTGCTTTTGCGACAGAGATTTGGGTATGGCGATCTTTATGTGGACATAATGGTCTCCATTGCCATGGGTGTTTACCTTCTTCATTCCTTTTCCTGAGAGACGGATCACGGTGTGGGATGACGTTCCAGGCTGCACCTGCAGTAATGAATTTATTTATTTATTGATATTAACGGATATAGTCCAATAAAATATAATACATAACATGACAATATATAATACATCAGAATAAAAATTATAGCAATTTAAATACAAAAGCAAGGACAAATAAAAATTACTAACAAGATGGAGACAAGGTCTGGACTATCTAATCAGAGATTGTTTAAATCTGGACAGACTTACACCAAAGAAGTCCAGATCCTGTCTTGAATTTATAAGACGACATAACCATAAAACATGGGAGCATGAAATCCATAATTGGTTCTATGATGGCTAAGGAACAACAGTTCATTATTTCTGAGTCTACGGAAAGGGATATTGAATTTTATTTGGCCCAGTAACGAAGGCACATCAGTGTTGCCGTTTAATATTTTGAATATGGTGATTAAGTCAGTGTTTTCTCTACGTTTTTGGAGGTTATAAATTTTTAACATTGACTCAATTTCACTACGAGTTGTCTCTTCTATCCAAGCCCATCATCCATGCGACTTTTCTTAAGAAACGATGTTGCACGGATTCGATGTGACTTGTTTGGTTTGTATAGAAGGGAGACCATATCATAGAGGCATATTCTAAGATAGGACGGACAAGTGAACAGTAAAGAGTTTTGATCGTGTGAGTATTTGTGAAATCAGAAGATATTCTGTTGACAAAGTCTAAGAGTTTTAAGGATTTATTTACCATATAATCTATTTGTTCATTAAATGTAAGTTTATAGTCCAGAATAACTCCAAGGTCCTTCATAGACTGAACTACATCCAATTTTATATTTTCTATTTTGTGGTCAAAAGAAATAGGCGTTTTTGAATGACATTATTTTACATTTATTTATGTTAAGTTCTAGGCCGTTTACTTTACACCAATTGTCAAAGGAATCAATATCAGATTGAAGGAGTAGGCAGTCATGGGTAGTGTTAATTATTTTGAGAATCTTATTATCGTCGGCAAAGAGCCAAAAGCCAAGAGCCAAAAAGAATTATTCAATTACAGAAATCACAGGTAATCCGCTAAACAAGGAGACCAAAACCGATCCAAATAGCTTTGTCTGAAATTGTATGTTTCAAAATGCATAAATGCATTTATAGGAAATGAAAAGTGCACTTTCTTTTATTTAAATTTTTAACACAACATGCCATTATGTCTAATTACTCTAGTGAAACACATTAAAAACACCACCCAGCCTTGAGAAAATCACAGATTTGTTACTGACCCCTCCACAGGAACCCCTGGCATGAGAAGCGATGTCCCTGGACTACAAGGGCTTAATATCAAGTAAATTTTTTAGAGGGTTATTCTTAGACTTTTTTACCCTTCCGATTTTCATGTAAATCTAATGATGTTTATTAAATAAAATGTAGTTCATCAGCAGTCTAGCCACATGTAGAGTATCATAGATTCTAACTAATCGAAAGAAAACTTCGAGGGCTTTTATCATTATTTTAATTTATTTGCAAGTTCAAACACAGGATACAATGGGCAACATTAGTGATGGTCAAACTGTTATTTTTAACCGGTTATTTTCGGTACAGTTACATATTTGGGATTTGTATCTGATTGTACCAACGATTGGTAACTAAGATATAATTGTCATACAGTGCCAATGGTTGCCCATTGAATTGCGAAAAATGAGTTGCCAATCAAAAATGATTAGTGTGTCGCCAGTTAAAATGTCATGAATACGTACCGATACTACTATAGGTACATCTAGTTATTAACTTCAAGCAATATGAAGTCTTTGAAAGAAAATACAGGTCAAAATGCATCAACAAAGACATATATACATATGCATGATGCTAAATACGTAATCAATTAAAAATTTGTTCAAATCGGTGGCCCCGGATTTGAGGACTGTCTTCCCCATTCTGGGGAGTCCGTGGATGCTAGTTTTTCTAGAAAATAATTTTTAAATTATAAAATGTGTACTTAATTCTATCCACACACCTGAGGTTATGTACTATTATCAATTTTGTTTAACAATATGTTGGTTCAATTGCACACTTAATATTTATCTTCCTTTTCAAAATGAAGTGGATTTGAACTAACCTGAACTGTGTGGTCTTCGTAGAGGCCCTGTATCCTCACAGCACCGCCCAGCAGTGCTTGGGAAACAGATACCTGTAAAAATTATATTTTAATTATACTGCATAGCAAATAAGGCATAACATTTTTGAGGTGGGGACCAAGTTTCATGCTCGATGTCCAAGTATTATGATGTATTTCGGTGACACGATGTTAAAGCTTACTTTACAATATTTAAGGTATTACTACCAATGCATACATTATCTCGCAATATTTAACATACCATTATCCATACATTTTTGCAATGTCAAGACAAAAGTGGTTTATGGACGCTAGTTCATCATCATCTTCATCCCCTTTAGTAGGGTCGGGGGCCCAAAGACTCGACAAGGCGCTTCCATATTCCCTGCCTTGCGATGCTTCTGCATGAGTCAACCAGTCCAGACCCATTCTGTTTTCATACACATTTTTTTGTTGCTTCTCCCAGCTTAATCTGGGGCGACCCACCGGCCGTCTTCCTTCCGGAGTTGCCAAGAGGATTCTTTTTGGAATTCGTTCGTGTACATGTCTATATGCCACCTAATATATGATTTTTCTATGTGTAGGAGTAGAGGCATGTGCCTTATGCCAGCATTTCTCACTCTGTCCATCAGTGTGACTCCCGCTACCCCCCTTATAAAATTCATCTCGGTAGCCTGGATCCTTGCTCTCACTCTCTCCGTCAGGATCCAAATTTGATGGCCATATATTATGGACGCTAGTTTGGAATTTTCATTTTTAAATAGTATTTAATGTGTTTTTAATAAAATAAACTGACTTTGAACAGTAGTTGAAGCCTCAAAGCATGTGAGTAAATACCTACATTGTTTAAAATCATCTTTTAATATGAATAAAAAGTGTTTTCATATCATAAAAAATGTAAAAATCTTGCAAATTTAAAAATTTGTAACTTTATTAATATTATATTAAACATTTATTAATTATTTTAGAACAGTTTTATCAACATACTGTTAGCTTTATACTCATAAGAAAACATTCTGTGTACATATAAATATTCCGTAACTAAGGGTGACTTCTAAGTCACTGAAAACAAATTTAATGGCCACGGCCTGTCAATTAATGCTTATATTTTCTTAATTACTAGCATGTACATACATTCTGATATACATATAAGTATAACAAAACCCCACATTTTTGAAAAAAAAAGCCGATATATGCATTTGCAATGAAAGATTATTTAGAGAAAATCACTAAATTTGCAAGAGAAAGTTACACTGTACAACAAATTAAATTATTAATTTTTATAAAACCAACTTACAGTGCAATCAGTATGTACATCTGCTCCATCCCTCTTAAAATAGTTAGATTTTTCTACACGGAAAGTAATAAATATTTCCTTGCTCCCAACGGCCATTCTGACTGTCTGACCATCCTCAACTCCCGCTGGCACTGGTACAGTCACACGCTTCCTCTGGACCTATAATGACAATCATAGAATTTCATTATTAATCACACTGCGTTACCTAGCATGTATTACATTGAATAAAATTTATCCGAATCTGAAAGTAGGAGCGAAAACGGACAGGCTCACCATATCCTGCCTACTATATGCAGACGATGCAGTATTAGTGGCTACCAGAGAAGCTGATCATGCAATTCCCGGTATCCAGGATGTCAGATGTACGCATGCAGAGTGAACTTCTGATGAATGTCAGCAAAGACAGCAATATCCTCATACCACTTTAAATGTACATGAAAGAACTCCAATTATCTAGATAATAATCATTATCCGGACTCTAATAGTTATTTGGAAATATGATTTTGGATGGTCTAGATAGCCTATAAAGTCCCGAATTCGGTACATTCAGTAATTCTCAGTCACTGCATACAAAACATTTTTTTGAATATTGTTGCCTTTGCTTTTATACCCCTCATATAATTATATTGTAAACTAAGGCGTGCCATCGTTCCAAATGGTTCGCCATCACTCCAAAATGCGCTCGTGAATGTCAATATCCATGTAGTTCAATTAGACTGGCGCGCCAAGATGGAATTCCAAACGTTTGAAACTCCATCGTACCGCGCCGTTTGGCGCGCCGCGTCCGATCTGCAGGCATGCTCGTGAGTGTGAAAACCAGTGTGAGTCATGCCGCCGCGCCGAGCTGTTTGGCTCGCTCGTGAATGCGAAAACGCGCGCACCATTTTGGTTCAGTTCGCTTTGAGTTGCTGAAGTAACGACACATAAGCTGCGTAACAATGAGCACAAACCGAGAGTTCGTAATTGAATTTATTGCTAAATGTGAAGAATTACCTTGATTGTGGCAAATTACAAACAAATTGCAAAAAGACGCAGCTTTGGCGGAATTGCTGGAATAAGCACTCACGTTTAACACACTTTGTTTTGTCAGCTTTCTAGTATTCCTTAGTTTTAAGCTTTCATAAATATTTGAGCCGACAAACAAGAAGTTATTTACAAAATAATTTTAAAAACACTTGCACGTGGGGTGTGAGATATGAAGTAATATAAACATATCTAAAATTTTGTCAGTTATCGAGATATTTTTTTTGTGTTTTTTTTAATTTGTATTTCTTGTATCAACATTATTTTTCAATATATTTTTTGTTGTTTTTTTATAACATACTACAATTCTTGTTTTTTTTTAATATGTAGAATGTATTTATCATTTGAAGTAAATTATTCCTTTCTTAAAAATTTTACGAATGTATTTGAATATTCAAATATATTATCATTAACTATTCGATATTCGAATAGTTGGAATCACGAATATTTGGAGGCTCTAGAACACCGACCGCTAGTGTCGCTGCCTAGTGTACACTAAAATCGGCATGACGCATTGGCGCGGCGCGCCTGTGAGTGTGATAAAAATTTCACAACGCTCCAAATCGAGCCGAGCCATATGGAGCGGCGCGAATGGCACGCCCGTGAATGGCAGGCTTAAATTTGTCATGCTCCATAGTCACTGAATGTATCATACTGTTGAACTTTTCTCATAATGTCTCCTCATGTCAATGAAGAATGTATAAAATACCAGGTGAAAATCAAATTTGACTTACCGATTGTCCTTTCCCTTCACATTCTTCGCAAGGAAATTTAATCAGCATGCGGCTGCCGTGGCAGTACCGGCACGTTGACCGCATCACAAAAGGACCTGAAAATAAATTACATTATTCATTTTCAAAAATCCTCCTCTGTTTAGGCCTTCATAGTTAGCAAAAAAAACAAATCGATTCAGGAATCATAACACGTATACAGTAAAACCTCGTTAATTCAAAATTCAAGGGACCCAAAAATTAAATTTCGAATTATAGGGGCCCCCGTTAATTCGAAATTTTAGATACAAAAAAAAAATCACGGTGCGATTGTGAAATTCGCCAAAAATCGTAAAACTCTTGAAAAACCATTAATTTTGTTAAATGTATGTTTATATTTAAATAAATCACCATATTTGCTGTTCTCACTTGCGAAAAAACCTTTTTTTCCATGGATAGGTGGCCATAATCAAAAATGTTTATTATACTTGAATTTATGGAACGCTTCTTCAATCTTCAAACGAGTTTAACTTTTGATTCCTCCTTTTTTCTGACTCAAACCATCAATGCACAATTACTAGAAATACAATTCTAATAAATACGTGAAACAACAAGATAAGTCACTAAAAACATCTTATAAAGAAAATGTAATATTTTAAAGACAAATTTTCAAAGACGTTTAGATATGAGGATTGCCGCAAACTAAACTATCCGCGCATATCAAGGCAGCCAAAAGAAAGCATACACAGGATTCCCCAATTTTAGGGATCGCGACATAATATGTATAGAAAAGGGGCATTTCATAAAGTACCGTGAATTGATTGCGAAATACGCCAAGAATCGTAAAACTCATGAAAAAGGCATCAATTTTGTGAAAAATGTCTGTTTTTCATATTTCAAGAAATCATTTCGAAAACGTAATGTTTATTATGCTAATACAAAGATCGCGACATTTCAAAGTACCCGATATTGACATATTTGTTGTTCTCACTTGCGAAAAAACTCGAAATATTTTTTCAATTTCGTCATATTTTAAAAAATTTCGAATTACGCGAATTAAAATGTATTGATTTGCGGCGCAAGGGGCTAAAAAATATTTCGAATTACGAATTATCGGGGTTAATTTACTATGAAATTCACAATTTGGGACTTACAATTTTTAAAAACTTCGAATTATGGCGAATTTCGAATTATCGGAGTTTGAATTATTGGGATTTCACTGTATTAACTTTGCATAGCATATTTTCCATATTCATTAAATAAAATCAAGAAATAATTCATCCTATTGAAACTGAAAATATTCACACTACATTTGATTGCCACACATCGGGAAATAACAACATATATAAACCTGTGGAGACTGTTTCCATTCCTGTCCCATTGCAATGAGTGCAGCGGATGGCTTTGGTACCTGGCTCACAGCGAGAACCATTACACTTGATACACGTATCCACAACATTCACATTCACATCTTTGTTGACACCGCGAGCCGCCTCTGTGAATTTTAGACTCATAATGACCTGAAAAATTGAGAAAGAATCAATTAAACTGCCTAAAAAAAACCAACATCCGATATAAGCGAATCAATTACAGTATCAAAATAATTCCGCCAAACTGCTTTACCTCCTGAGCTGCACCGAATCCGAAACTGCTCTCGGCGAAATCTTCAAAATTGTGCCTTCTACTTCCGAATCCTGCTTCACCGAAGATCTTACGGAATAACTCCTCGGGGTCCACTGTGCTTTTGAAATTCCATGCGTGTGAGAAGTCCTCCGCGGTACCGCGCCGGGGTCCATTGCCCATGCCCATCTGCTCGGATGTGGCTCCGTAAGTGTCATACTCTTTGCGCTTGGTGTCATCAGACAACACCTGAGTATTAAAATGCCAAAAAATTATTAGTACAACAGTGAAAAGGTGTTTGATGGGTTGTGGTGAAGATTATTTTCTCCCAAACTTACAGTGTAGACTGGGAAGAACGGAAGGTATAAAATTTTATTACATTTATTTTTCACATTTCAAAATTTTATGTGTAAGAAAACATTTGATTAGGTAGATACTATGTACATATTATTTTTTTAAATTAAATTTTTAATGTAAGGTACCTACCGTGTAGGTACTGAATTCGCAAATAAAGTCGTTAACTATCTCCTCAGACGTGAAAGGGCATATTTTAATTTTTGTGAACACGTGAATTTTAAGTGTCAAAATAAATGTTTGTTTATGTGAAAAAAATATGTTTCTCATTTTATTTTATATTTGATGTGTAACATCTTTATGCTCAGTTTATAGAACTAATTTCGTGAAAGCGACAGCGGAAACACAGGAACAGAAGTAGAAATGAAAAAATGTTCCAATTGCGAATTTATTAATTTTATTCCGCAGATTCAATTTTGATATTAGGCGTCGGAAGAAAATGTCTAATTCAATAAATAAGGGTTATGTTGAATTTAGATTTCTAATCTTAGGATAACTTTGGTGTAGAAAAAAACTGTTTGACAAAAATAATGTACAACATATGTGGGGTACAAAAGCAAAGGCAGCAATATCCGAAAATATAAAAAAATGTTTTGAATTCAGTCACCGAGGATTACTAACATAAAATGTAATGAATTCAAAATTTTTTTTATATATCCTTTCCAAAATCATGTTTCCTATGAATTTATATGCCGTTTCCCATAAAATCTCGAATTCAGTATGTTATTAATTTCATGTTATTAAGTTCATGGGAAGCCACAGACTTCTTTTCCGACACGTCCAAACTGAGCGTTACTAAGATATGAACAAAGCGTTACTGAAAAAAGATGTTACACATCGTTTGCGACTACTGTCAAACTTGCTCAATTTTTTTTTCTTTCAATATTAAGGGAGTTAAATTTTAGATTATTGAAACAGGTAACTAATGAACTTGTCTGAGATATTTATGAGGTCAATTATTCAAAAAAGTTTGCTCAGACAAAGGAAGCTCTCAAGCACACATCCTTTAACCGGTCGTATGCCGTATGATTTCGCGCACGATTGCTGTTTTTTAGATACTTTTTTGTGATGGTTGTATTCATGAATAAATCAACAATAATCGCTAAGAAGTTGTAGTTTCTGGTTTCTCTATATACAGACTTCAATAATTATCTATTTATATTTCAATAATTACTTATTCATTAATTATGTAAATAAGTAACGAAATTTACAGTCAGAAATGTATGCACATGTTTATCGAATAAAACCATGGAAGCAATAACACTAAAGATATTGTATTTAAATATTTTTGTTCTAAATATATCAAAAAATATAAAAATACTTCATTTTAACACTTTTTTATTTAAAAAAAAACACACTTTTTTTAACAGATAAATAACACAATAAATGCACGGTTCGAATATGACATTTGGAATGACTTTTTGTCCGGTTTGCGCGGCAAATGAGGTTACTTGACACATAGAACTCATTCATTCTTTCAAAATGAATTCTTTAAAAACCCATAGATGCAGGTAAAATAGGCCGAATTCGCATACGTGTCTAGGGAGCGCAGATCTGCGCTCTGGCAACCGACGGGTTAAGCTCTAATTAGTAGTGATCAAACTGTTATTTTAACCGGTTATTTTAGGTACAGTTATTTGTATTTGACCGTACTGATGATTGGTAACTAAGATATAACTGTTGTCTAGTGCCGATGGTTGTCCATCGAGTTTCTAAAAATAAATTGTCCATCATCGATGCAATCAGATACAAACCTTAAAAAATTATTAGTGTGTCACCGATTAAATACCATCAGTACTAATGAGACGAGTCTATGACACAAATTTCACTTTTGTATCCGTAGCAGGATCAGAAAACATTATTTAAACCATTTAGGGGTCAATAATATTAACTATCAACAAAAATGTAATGTAAAAAAAAAACAAATATTAAATTTTTTTTGGAAGCGTATATACATCGTAGAGTCATCAAGACGCATACCTCATAGGCCTCCGATACTTCTTGGAATTTTTTCGCCGCATTGGGATCAGATTTATTGGTATCCGGGTGATACTTTTTCGCCAGTTGGTAGTAAGCCTTTTTTATATCTTTAGACGACGCATTTTTGGGTACTTCTAATATTTGGTAGTAGTTTCTTTTAGCCTGATCCAGTATCCGCGTCGTATGGAAACTTCGTCGTGCATTAGTTGCGTCTGAAAATGTCAAAATTGGAAGGTTAACATCAAATACGCAATTGAGGTTAAGACGACGATTTTTCTAGAAAACGGAAGAATATATATGTATACACCGAACTGGTTTAAACACAGGTGACACTAGGTTATTCAAATGGCAAAAAAAGACCCACATTGTTTCCGAATACAATATTTAATGCTATAAAGTTAATATGATGTAATATAAGCATGTAAACTTCACTTACGTCTGAATACATTTTTGCTATTACACGCAACTACAGCTAACCCCGAAACATTTTTTATATTATCACACCCATGGCAAGTGTGTAGAAGCTGCCCAGATAATTTCGGAATATTTTTTGATTTAAGAAATCCGAGGGCAGTATTACCGAAAATACCGATAATATTCCGGGGGGCCATGGTTCAAGAACTTAAAGAAGAACGCAAAATTGAAGATAAAGAAATCCTTCCGATAATAGATAGTAAAGTGTAGCACTAAAATATAACACCCGATTAGTGAAAACTTCTAAAGCTCTCTAATGCATTCCCCGCCTTGATCAAAGCATAAAGCTCTATGCAAAACTATTTTGATTCGGTTTTGTAATTTGACTTAAAACATAATCGGTGAACTCTACCGGCCAGTTTGTCTATGATTATTAACTGTCAAATGAAACAATTATACAATCATAGAGAAAAATTGAGTCGTTAATAGTCTTCACTAAATAGGATCTTTCCGCGATTCCGTGTAAATTCGAGCGTTTTGACTGAATTAAAAAAAACAATTGGCCAAAATTATTACGCAAAACTGAAATAGACTGGCACCACTCGCAAATCTTTCGTTGCGGAACGACGCTATATTTCTTTCCATATAATATGCGCTTATCAAACACACTGCGCGGACGATCGGTCGACCCATTTGCCCCCTTTTATTTGGAGAGTGAGGTAAATTTTTTTGCCCAAAATTTATTTTTACTTTTTAATATAATAAGGGTGGTTTTAAAATAAACTTTTTTCTTGCAATATATTTCTATAAACTTTTTGCTTTTTACATGTATCATAATTAACACAGATTCTGCATTACATACTACCAATCCACTTTAAACATTAAATTTGCCCAAGGCTGTTCAACCTTGAGCCATGTACCTGTCGTCCGACCCAGTGGCTTGTTTACGTTAGCACAATAAAAACCTCCTCACCGTAAAGAAAGTCACTATGGAGACAAAACAATAACGGCACGTTTTGTGCACGTACTGTGCCCATAGATAAGATAACCTGTGCCGCCTAACATCAGAGTTTTTTTGTTCATCATTTACATATATCTGTAACGTATATCTTTACTTGCTTCCGGGGCCTATAACTGGTCGAGAAATAAACATTAACAACCATTTTGTTCTTTCATTCCATCGAAATCTGAACATTCCTTTGATGTACCGGAATATGACGCGAACCAGGTTATTAATTTTGTCCTAGGGCAATATCGAAAATCACGCGC
>JADDOH010012259.1:0-31551 GCA_016648135.1 Agrypnia vestita
TTACAATCAAACACTACCGGCCTAATAGGCTTGTTTAATTTATGTATTTTTAAAATACTATATAGTTTTGGTATTTGTGGGTTACTTAAGAGGCTATTATACTTTCAATATTGGCATTAGTTTAATCACTTCCCGCTAAAAATGGCGCTAGTTTCGCTCAAACTAGGGATGGGCGTTGAATGGACGGACTAGTTGAAATCAACCGTTGACGTTGCATCGACGCGTCGACCGTTTACGTTTATCGCATGGACTAGTTGAATTCGTAGACGGTGGACAGCGGACGCCGCGGTCGGTGGACGATTCGAGATTAACGCAATGCAAAGCAACGAGCGAGAGCAAGACAAAACGTCTCCGTTTATTTCTCTCTCATCTCTCGCTGTAAACTTGTAGATGCCATAGACGTCATAGACGGCTCGACGGGTAATTTCATTTCAACTCTAAAGTACACTACCATATAGTGCAGATCTGTGTACACGAACTATGACTAGAGATTTGAAATTTGAATACATGCGTAGGGCGAGATAGGCTTAATAAGCTATTTTTTTTTACTTGATTTTTTGTGATGTCACGTGCGACGATTCGGTGAATTCCCAATTTTACGCTGTATAAAATAAAACAATTCTGTTTAATTATTTTATTTTTTATTGAACTATTATTAATTAACAGGCCGGCTAGATATTTTCTAAAATCAATATTTTATTCGATCGATCTCGACTTCTTATATCTACCTGAAAAGGGATGCAAAAATTTAATTATTGTGTTATTTCCTTACTTTTCAACTTTAGCATATAAATGATAAACAAACTTGTAGGGAATAAAATTTTCTATACCTAACTATGGTCCTTATTCAGGAGTCTAACATTAATTATTATATATGTAATATAATCTTGAATTTAGGTTTAATTAATTTTTATTAAAAATTCCCTATTTTCAACTTTATAGATAAAAAAATAAATCTATTATAATTTTGTTTACACCACTTTTTATTGGTTTTCTACATGTTTCGGGAACAATGTTCCTTTTCTCAGATTGAGCCTTAAACTAAAGTTGACAAATAATACAGATATATTTAAATATTAATAATGTCACCACAAAGTAAAAGCCTGACTTTGAAAGATGTATTCTTCAATAAATTTCTAGATAACATCTCAAATGTAAAGTATTTTTAAATTATGTATTTTTTATAAATTTATAGATAATAAATAAATGTAAAGTATTTTTTACCGCACCTCATAACTGGTGCCTTTATTACGCAAAACCATTGTTTCCTTCCATTTTATTTACTCACATTTTAATGCTTATACCCAATACTTTCACTGCTTATATATGTAGTTTATATTTATATTTTACTGCTAACACCTGATATTGCTGTGTATACCTACTTCTTTCTTTGTTATATATAGAAAGAAGTATATAAAACAATATGTAAAAGCCTATAATGTGCGTAAACAAATAAATGATAAAATATTTATTTTTACATATAAGCACAAGTAGCGGTTTTATTTTCCCCGAAACTATATTCCTTCGAACTTCTTTAAATTTTAAAAATTAACGTCATTAAAATAGCCAACGGTTGAGCCGTCGAGAAGCGTCGCGTTGAACCGTAGACAGTTGACCATCGTCCCGATGTTTAGATAGAACGTCCGCGACGTCCGCGTAACGAAGTTGACGCGTCAACTAGTTGACGAATTCAACTAGTTGATCGTCTCGTCGATGGATGGACGTGGACGGTCTCGTTTCGTCGACGGTAAATACGTCGACGACCCATCCCTAGCTCAAACATGTATTATTTAAGCACAAAAAACGATATCGAGAAATATACAATACTATAAAACGAAATAGAAATGTGCAAACTTTAATGCCTGACCTTTTAACTGCGTAGTGCTACATACGTAACCCTTTCTACATGAACGTAAGTTTTGCAAGTTTGGCGAAATTTTTCTGTACAATAATTATTCGATCCTTATATTAGAGATGTGACAAAGCCGACCGTAATGCAACAGATATTGTTTCTTTCTGAAATTTCACTCAAAATTTGCTTTTTTATGCTATTTTTCTGATTTTTAAGAAAAACATTTTTTAAGATCTCCATTACATGTAACATTATGTTATTATTTTTTCTTTAGCGTTGAAAAATTGTATGACGTGTGTGAATTTTCACTATATTTTTTATTGTTTTATAACATTTTGTTTAATATCAATGTTAAATAATTCAAATAAAAAACATTTTTAAAAAATATGCGTGTACTTATGTATGCACATTAGAAGTTATACTTAAAAAGTAGAATAAAGACAAAATAATAATAATAATAATATTTTCGTTGTCTGTCCGTAACTTACTGGAAAGACGACTTTAGATATTTAGAATGTGACAAGCAATCAGCGCTCAACTCATGTTGCGCGGTCACGCAAGAGTTGTTATTAATTACTATACAGTCGTACACCCATGAAAATATGGTTAAGTATAAAGAGAATATAGAAATAAAAATATTCTGAATTATCTTTTCAAAACGTAAGACGTAAGAGTGAAAGTAACTTATATCGAATATCTAAAATTAATTCGCAATAATAAAAGTCAAATAAAATGATAATCATCCGTATTCTGAACTAAGCAACATTGCTATTTCTGTATCTTGACAGTTATTGTATTACATTGTGATGCCGTTTTTTTGACGTTTTATGTTTGACAGGTTTGAAATTAATGAATTTAATCAATTAGAAAGATCATTATTCTTAATTGTGAATACATTAACATTTGTTTACGTTTTAGGGCTTTCTGATTGATTGAATTCATTAATTATTTCAAACATGCCAAACTTAAAACATTGAAATTAGTGTCAATATATTGTTATACATACCTGTCAAGATTGGGATAAAGATCTGACTTCCCAAAACTGCTATTTTCAGAATAGCACAGATTAACTTTATAAAAAGTATTATATATTTATCAAATTTCTGAAGGGTGATAGTGCAAAATGATTAAACATTTTTTTTTGCTTGTATTGAAGCGAATTTATTTTTAATATTCTACATAAGTTACTTAAATAACAATCAAAAACGGAACATATAAACGTAAAACCTTATGATTGATAAACATAATAACAAAAGATATAAATCATAAAATCTGATATGAAAACTGGAGAAAAACGATTATTAGAAAATATCAACAACTGACCATTATAAACGATTATAAAAAACATTCATGCATGTATGCGGTAGAGGTAATATTTAAAAACTAAAATAAAGACAAATTATATATTAATGATGCTCAAAGTATTGAGTTGTATAAATCTACACTGATCATTGTCTATTACTTTATTGAATTTTATGAAAAGAATGAAAACTCATACTTACAGAAATGTAACCTCAAATATCTAAATATAATAATTTGGTTGTCTATCCGTAACTTGCTGGAATGACAACTTTATATAATTAGAGTGTGACACGCAATCAGTGCATGGCTCACGATTATTTAAAAAGTATAATAAAAAACGATTAACGGAACATATAAACGAAAACAAAACGATTCATTAAAACAGGGTATTTAACATAATACAACATATAAAGATGTTATAAAAGGAAAAAAAAGGATTCATAAGATCCGATTATATGAACTGGGGTAAAACGATTCATAAAAAATATCGACAATTGACCACAATAAATAAAAATATATAACGACGGACGACAAAAATGGAGCATATAAACGGTTCCTTAATAGCCGGAGGATAAATTAATAATCGGGTTTTGCAAAATGATTTAATAAGTTTATATGTTAAATTTAGTCGCCCGACCAGAGTTGCCAACAGCGCTTGGCCTAATATCGCCGTTTCCTATACATAAAGTAGCCTAAAGTAGACCAATCGCCAAAATATCAATATGAATAAAATAAAATGTAATTTTTATCAATTTATTTATAACATATTTATAATGTATTGATAAATAGGCCTAAGCCTAATATAAAAAACCGTAATGTTCGTTAAAAGAAAGTAAAGTAAGTAGATAGGTAGCATTTTAAAAACACCGGAGACGTACATTTTTCTACCAGCGCGTAAACTTACCATGTGATTGCTTGGTTGAAAGTTATTGCAACACACCTCTTACATTCATATGGGTACGAATTCTAAGAATAGCGATCAGCATGGGTAGTTGCAGGCGATTCCTTAATTTTGTTTTAATTGTACCTACTACGCTTAAAATTCTTTCAATGACAGCATTAAACAAAGGTAATTATATTTTTTTTCTTAATTATTTGCGATTCGGCTGATTTAAATAACTTGTCTCTGAAGTAGCCTAGTAGGCGACCAGTCGCCTTTTAGATTTTTTCGTCGCCGATTCTCGTTCTGAGTAGCCTAAATGGCGAAAAATCGCCTACGTTGGCAACTCTGCGCCCGACAGCAAATACGAAAATCGTGTACGTAATCCTCTTAATTTTCTTTTTTCAAAACAAACAAACTCAAAACAATATTATATCGTTTTACTGAAAATTTTTCAGTTAAAATAAAAACACAAAAAAATGCCGATTCAAAAGACACATCACTATTTCGTGAAAAAATGACAATTAACGTTGAGTAAAGAAATAGACGGAGTATCTTATTTCATTAAAAATATTGTTTGCAGGCAAAAGAAAGGACAAAAATTCAGTGTATATACAGAACAAAGTCTATATATAATATTGTTTCAAGAAAACAGATAAGAATAATGGAAAAAAACATTAGAATCAGCCCGCAAAAACAAACAAAATTTGACAGTTGTAAAAAATAAAAATGGCGACATTCAAATTCAAGTATTTTAAATAGATTTAAAAGTTATTTTCTGCATTTACCGTTGTCCCCGCGTTATGGGATTTCTAGAATACATTCATTATACGGATATCTTCCCTTTATTAACACTCAGGCAAAGTTTACGCAGCATTTTAAGATATATTCGTATAAACTAGCGGAAGCGTAACCTGACGACTGGCATAGTTGGTGTCCAACCAACGACTGATTTGAAAGAAAAATGATCTTTTAACAGACTATACGATTTAATTAATTCAAATTTTTGTGTATGAAGTAGAAAATTTTGAATATTTTTATATTAATAACAGTGAAATTTTCTTAGTACGCATGTAAAATTTAATTAAAATAATCAATGTTTTAATGGTTTTTTGGATGCTGCAATATAGGAGACGGAACGTGAATTTTTATATTTTTGTAAACGTTGTATTTAACAACCTACCAAAAAATAATTATATATTTTCCCCCAAACTTTCTGTTTGAACTTCTTTTATTCAATTTATTAAAAAAAATATGGTCTTTACATGGAAATATTTCGAGAAAAAGTGTACCAAAGATATCTCTATCGCTAGAAAGATTAAATAGGGCTTCGGGATTATATTTTTTTTGTGATAATAACAAAGTATTTTTTTTACTTTTTTTAAACAAATACTTTAAGAGTAAATGGACCATTCATAATAAAATTGATTGAATGCATGTTATGGTTAGCTGCAGTTTTGGCAATAAGATTCGAAAACTTTACACTAAATTGACTCTCCAGACAGCAAAAACGTGAATCATGTACTATGGCGTCAGAGTAACAGAAAACAAGATCCAAGAAGGCCAATGCGGTTTTGGAGCCGGGAGAGGCACAACAGATCAATTGTTTACACTCCAACAAACTATCCAGAAAACCTGCGAGTATGAAAAAAATATTTATACGTGTAGTGTAGTAGGTATTCGTAAATTGTGAAGATACTAGGGATGGGTCGTCGACGTATTTACCGTTGACGAAACGAGACCGTCCACGTCCATCCATCGACGAGACGATCAACTAGTTGAATTTGTCAACTAGTTGACGCGTCAACTTCGTTACGCGGACGTCGCGGACGTTTATCTAAACATCGGGACGATAGTCAACTGTCTACGGTTTGACGCGACGCTGCTCGACGGCACAACCGTTGGTTATTTTTATTACGTTAATTTTTAAAATTTAAAGAAGTTCGAAAGAATATAGTTTCGGGGAAAGTAAAACCGCTACTTGTGCTTATATGTAAAAATAAATATTTTATTATTTATTTGTTTATAGGCTTTTACATATTGTTTTATATACTTCTTTCTATATATAATAAAGAAAAAAGTAGGTATACACAACAATATCAGGTGTAAGCAGTAAAATATAAATATAAACTACATATATAAGCAGTGAAAGTATTGGGTATAAGCATTAAAATATGAGTATAAAAATTAAAAATATAAAGTACAAAGCAATGTGTGTATAACAAAATATATTAGATACACATTATTACATGTGTACAGGGTTATTTGTAAAACAATAATAACCTAGCAGGACTATATTCCTGCCTTGATTATGAGTATTATTTTTTGTAAAACGTTGGACTATCACTACACTAACTCAAATCGATTACGAAAAATTCATTCGTTTCAATACAAGTTAAATAAAATGATAAAAGCCTTTATATTTATTTATTATCTATAAATTTATAAATAAATACATAATTTAAAAATACTTTACATTTGAGATGTTATCTAGAAATTTATTGAAGAATACATCTTTCAAAGTCAGACTTTCACTTTGTGGTGACATTATTAATAAATAAATATATCTGTATTATTTGTCAACTTTAGTTTAAGGCTCAATTTGAGAAAAGGAACATTGTTCCCGAAACATGTAAAAAACCAATAAAAAGTGGTGTAAACAAAATTATAATAGATTTATTTTTTTATCTATAAAGTTGAAAATAGGGAATTTATAATAAAAATTAATTAAACCTAAATTCAAGATTATATTACATATACAATAATTAATGTTGGACTCCTGAATAAGGACCATAGTTAGGTATAGAAAATTTTATTCCCTACAAGTTTGTTTATCATTTATATGCTAAAGTTGAAAAGTAAGGAAATAACACAATAATTAAATTTTAGCATCCCTTTTCAGGTAAATATATAAGAAGTCGAGATCGATCGAATAAAATATTGATTTTAGAAAAATATCTAGCCGGCCTATTAATTAATAATAGTTCAATAAAAAATAAAATAATTAAACAGAATTGTTTTATTTTATACGGCGTAAAATTGGGAATTCACCGAATCGTCGCACGTGACATCACAAAAAATCAAGTAAAAAATAATAGATAATAGCTTATTAAGCCTATCTCGCGCTACGCATGTATTCAAATTTCAAATCTCTAGTCATAGTTCATGTACACAGATCTGCACTCTATGGTAGTGTACTTTAGAGTTGAAATGATGAGAGAGAAATAAACGGAGACGTTTTGTCTTGCTCTCGCTCGTTGCTTTGCATTGCGTTACAATAATCTCGAATCGCCCACCGACCACGGCGTCCGCTGTCCACCGTCTACGAATTCAACTAGTCCATGCGATAAACGTAAACGGTCGACGCGTCGATGCAACGTCAACGGTTGATTTCAACTAGTCCGTCCATTCAACGCACATCCCTAGAAGATACACGTCATAGTAAAGTGAACAATTGACAGCCCTCCCGATTGGCCGAGTTAATAGTGTTGTCATGCAGCCGGCAGTTGATTCGCCGGGGATTTCGTCTCCGGCGGCCAATGAACGGATCGGTTGGTGTCGACATCTTTTTGCTTATAAGGCGCGTCGTCTCTATGACGGGGGTCCAGATTCCTCGGGAGTAATATTGTACCTAGTTGCTGTCAGTCGTATATATAAATAAAGTAAAGTTGCATCTCTGTCACTCGAAGTATTATTAATTAATTATTACCCGCCTGACCCAGTACGAGTACATCACAATATGGGATTCATAGACCTGGAGAAAGCATATGACTTGGTGCCGCGTGACATCCTGTGGACAGTAGGGATGGGCGTTGAATGGACGGACTAGTTGAAATCAACCGTTGACGTTGCATCGACGCGTCGACGGTTTACGTTTATCGCATGGACTAGTTGAATTCGTGGACGCCGTGGACGGTGGACGATTCGAGATTCAACGTAATGCAAAGCAACGAGCGAGAGCAAGACAAAACGTGTCCGTTTATTTCTCTCTCATCTCTCGCTGTCGACTTGTAGACGCCATAGACGGCTCGACGGGTAATTTCATTTCAACTCTAAAATACACGATCATAGAGTGCAGATCTGTGTACACGAACTATGACAGAGATTTGAAATTTGAATGCATGCGTAGGGAGAGATAGGCTTAATAAGCTATTATTTATTATTTTTTACTTGATTTTTTGCGATGTGCACGTGCGACGTTTCGGTGAATTCCCAATTTTACGCTGTATAAAATAAAACAAAAAAAAAATTAATCTATTATAATTTTGTTTACACCACTATTGGTTTTTTACATGTTTCGGGAACAATGTTCCTTTTCTCAGATTGAGCCTTAAACTAAAGTTGACAAATAATACAGATATATTTATTTATTAATAATGTCACCACAAAGTGAAAGCCTGACTTTGAAAGATGTATTCTGCAATAAATTTCTAGATAACATATCAAATGTAAAGTATTTTTAAATTATGTATTAATTTATAAATTTATAGACAATAAATAAATGTAAAGGTTTTTATCATTTTATTTAACTTATATTGAAACGAATGAATTTTTCGTAATCGATTTGAGTTAGCGTAGTGATAGTACAACCTTTTACAAAAAATAAGTCAGACATATTAAAAAAATTCAAACTCATATCTTTCATATTCATATCTCCATAACTATTGATATTAGGTCATGATAGCTTTTGACTCATAATCAAGGCAGGAATATAGTCCTGCGAGGTTATTAATGTTTTCTAAATAACCCTGTACACATGTAATGATGTGTACCTAATATATTTTTTTATACACACATTACTGCTTTGTACTTTATGCTTTTAATTTATATACTCATATTTTAATGCTTATACCCGATACTTTCACTGCTTATATATGTAGTTTATATTTATATTTTACTGCTTACACTTGATATTGTTGTGTATACCTACTTCATTCTTTATTATATATAGAAAGAAGTATATAAAACAATATGTAAAAGCCTATAATGTGCGTAAACAAATAAATAATAAAATATTTCTTTTTACATATAAGCACAAGTAGCGGTTTTACTTTCCCCGAAACTATATTCCTTCGAACTTCTTTAAATTTTAAAAATTAACGTAATAAAAATAGCCAACGGTTGAGCCGTCGAGTAGCGTCGCGTCGAACCGTAGACAGTTGACCATCGTCCCGATGTTTAGATAGAACGTCCCACTTTCGCCCTTTCACCCTTTATATGGACAGGATAAGCCAGAAAAGCCAAACAGCAAGAGCCGTGAGAGTTGGAGATTTGGAAATAGACTCTTTACTCTTCGCGGATGATATAGCGAGGCTGGCGCCCACAAAGGAGGACCTGCAAGAGTGGATAAATTCCTTCAATGAACAGTGCACTCAAGTAGGGATGAATATTAGTACTGCCAAAACAGTGGTTATGGTCGTAGGAAGAGACCAAGAGCAGTGCTCGATCAGCATACAAGGGACCCAGCTAAAGCAAGTCGAAAAATTCAAATACCTTGGGGTGGAATTTTCTAGCGATGGGAGGCAGGAAAGTGAAATAGATAGAAGAATCGGAGCTGCAGCCGGCATTCTATGCTCTTTATATAGTGCAAGGCAAAACTGACTGTTTTCAAATCAGTATACAGGCCTACTCTAATATATGGCCATCAAATTTGGATACTGACGGAGAGAGTGAGATCAAGGGTCCAGGCTGCCGAGATGAGTTTTCTAAGGGGGGTAGCGGGAGTCACACTGATGGACAGAGTGAGAAGTGCCGACATAAGGCACACACTCGGCATGGAGCCCCTACTCCTGCACATAGAAAAATCACAACTGAGGTGGCTTGGACACATGATCAGAATGCCAGAGGAACGAATACCAAGAAGAATCCTCTTGGCAACCCCGGAGGGAAGACAGCCGGTGGGTCGACCCAGATTAAGCTGGGAGAGACAACAAAAAAATGTATTTGAAAACAGAATGGGTCTGGACTGGTTGACTCGAGCAGAAGCAGCGCAAGACAGGGGATCATGGAAACACCTTGTCGAGTATTTGGGCCCCCGACCCTACTAGGACAAGGGGAAGAAGATGACGATGATGAAATTAAGTAAAATAATAATAAAGAAAAGAAGAGAAAATAAGAAAAAGAAAAGAAAAAAATTATAAAAGAAGTTACAGAGGTTACAGACAGCGAAATTATTATTTTTTAACAATATTTTATATGAAAGTATGTTCCAAGAACACAGTTACTGGATTTGGTCCCCAGAGGGATGATTAATTAATCAAGGATCAATTATAGATGTCTCACAGAGACGAAGCTATTAATATATGAAAAAAGTGGATTGAAAAATAAAATATAGAAGTATCATCATCATTTTCAAAATCTATAGATAAAACTAACTTGTTAAAAAAATGAGAAAAAATAACAACAGATGTCTCTAGCAGCGGCCAGTGCAATATATGAAATGTTCTTGATTCGAACTATATATAGAACTTTCAAAAATTTGATAATGTGTGGATGTTCTTATGATGGAATTGGTGAACGTTGCATTGTGTAGAGTGATCACTTAAGCCAGCTCATACATGTTGTAAGCCCCGAGCCATTATGTAAGAGGCTTCCATCCGCTTTTCTCATATATAAATTAGCTTCGTCTCTGTGAGACTTCTATAATTTATAGTTAATTAATTTAAAGGTATGAATTTGGTAACGGTGGGATTTAAACAGCCTTGTAGCTTGTTGCAACATTAAAAATGTACGGCGTTTTACCCCATCGATACACAACCACCAATCCAAAGATATACCATAAAAATTTTAAAAAAATAATAATAATATAGAATGAAAAGCAATAGCACAAGCTTAAAAAATCATAGTATAAGAAAAATGTTACATAACAATTAGTTATCTCACTCAATCAACAACTGAAATACTATCCAATTATTTAATTTAAAAAATATGTTTTACTTTACTTTATAATACACACACAATATGAGTTATTAAATTACAACTATAGTTTCGAGAGGAGCAGTCCCTCCCATTATCAGCGAAAAAAATACCCTTCCCCACCGCGCGCCCCCCTGTCCTACCCAATTAGATTGATACATTTTGTATTTAAGTTAGTAATTATATATACCTGATGATGAGAGGAGCTGCTTTTCTGGAAACTATAGTTGTAATTTAATAACTCATATTGTGTGTTATTGGCGAGGCTTGGCTTGGTACCTCAAGCCAAGCCTCAGAAAACATCAGAACGGAATGAGGAAAACAGACCCGGCAAACGTAAAAAGGCACATGATTTAAAAATTTGCACTTGGAATGTTCTAACGCTTTATCAACCTGGCGCCCTCCAGATACTTATAGATCAGCTAAATATATATAAAGCAGACATCACTGCACTACAGGAAATTAGATGGCAGGGAAATGGGATCTTTGAAAAAGGAGACTAATGCATGTACTATAGCTGTCATGAAAAGCACCACATAAAGGGGACAGGCTTCCTGGTAAGCAAACGAGCAAAGCATCTCGTCATGGACTTTAGGGCACTCGGCCCACAAATGGCGTATTTCAGAGTTCAAGGAAGATTTTTCAACCTGAGCATACTGAATGCCCATGCACCAACGGAGGACAAACCCGCCGATGAAAAGGAAGATTTTTATGACAAGCTGGAGAAAGCTTTCGATGAATGCCCACCGCGAGACATTAAAATCATAATAGGGGACTTGAACGCACAAGTTGGTAGGGAGCCCTGCTTTACACCAACAATTGGAAAACATAGTCACCACCCACACTCAAATGAGAACGGAGAACACCTGATAAACTTTGCAGCATCTCACAATATGGATAGGTGGTACGCTATTCCCACATAAAAATATACACAAAGCCACATGGAAACACCCAAACGGCAGAACAAATAACCAAATGAGCATATACTTATTAGTGCTAGACATAAATCAAATCTAATGGATGTCTGCACTTATAAGGGAGCTAATGTTGACTCTGACCATTTTCTCGTTGCAAGTCGACTGCGGTTTAAAATATCAAATGCTGGAAAAACAAAAAGGTTTAAAATCACAAAATTTAACAGCAACAAATTACAAGTACCCGCGACAAAAATGGAGTTTCAAACCACGCTCAACAGGATAGCGCAGTGTGACTCACATGATATCAACTCACAATGGACAGCCTGCAAAAACCTACTGACAACAGCTGCTCTCGAAACCCTGAGCAAAGAAATCCCTATCGGAAGAAACCATTGGTTTGACTCAGACTGCGCAGAAGTAACATAAAAGAAAAATGAGCTATCAAAAAACGTTACAACAAGGCTGCACAAGACGACTTATGGACACGTGTAGGGAAACAAGGAAGAGAGAAAAGAAGATGCACTGGAAAAAGAAACCTGAATTTCTACAAAAAGAAATTAGAGAGGCTGAAGTACTCAGGCTTAAGAATGAGAGTAGGCTTTTCTACAAAAACGTAAATAGCATGAGAGCCGAGTTTAAACCAAAAATAAACATATGCAAGGACGAGAATGGAGTGATACTGAGTGAAAAGCCTGACATCCTGAGGAGATGGGTGAGGTACTTTGACACGGTTCTCAATAACAACTCGGTAGAGGTGGAGCACAACACGGTGGAAAGCACGGGAGATGATCTACAATTTGACAGTCCTGAACCACCTTCACTGGAGGAAGTGAAGCAGGCAATAAGACAGCTGAAAAACAACAAATCCCCGGGTCAGACGAGCTGGTGGCTGAATTATTTAAAGCAGCAGGTGGAGAGTTTGTCCAATACCTGCACAACCTAATTCAAAAAGTATGGACAGAAGAAGAGATGCCCGAAGAGTGGAGATTAGGAATTGTGTGTCCACTACACAAGAAAGGCGACCAACTCGAGTGCTGTAATTACAGGGGAATAACGTCGTTAAATACTGGCTATAAAATAATGTCAACATCTTATACAAAAAATTGCTCCCAATGTCTGAGGAAATCATTGGCAACTACCAATGCGGCTTCAGGCCAGGCAAATCATGCATTGATCAAATTTTCTCCTTGAGACAGATCTTAGATAAAACTTTAGAATACAATGTCAAAACTCATCATCTCTTTGTAGACTTCAAGGCCGCGTATGATAGCATAAATAGGAATGCATTGTACAATGCAATGAGTGAGTTTGGAATACCGCGTAAGGTGATCAATCTGGTGAAACTAACAATGTCCCCAGTAACGTCTATTATTATTATTATTATTATTATTGATAATGGGCAGGCAGCTTAAGCTGATAGGCCCATATCACTGTCTCTCATTTGAATATCCAGCCTATTCTTAAATTGGTTGACACTGGCTGCAGACACAACGCCCTCAGGCAAACTGTTCCACATATTGACCACTCTATTGCTTAATGCATGCTTTCTTGGGTTACACGAGAACCGAGACTTGTTCAACTTCAGGTCTAGAGTCAGGGTTGGCAGTGATCTGTCCGAGCCCTTTGAAGCGCTCCACGGGGTGAGACAAGGAGATGGATTGGCCTGCCTCTTATTCAATATAGCCTTAGAAAAAGTTATATGTGACTCAGGAATTGAGATAAGAGCAACGATATTTGACAACTCTGTGCAACTTTTAGCTTACGCTGATGATATCGACATAATTGCGAAAACTCCCGATGCTTTATGTAATGCCTTCATAAATCTTGAAAGTTCTGCCAAAAACATGGGTCTCATAGTAAACCAGCAGAAGACCAAATACATGGGCGTACGGTGCACCCAACAAATCCCAACTCTCTCGTGTAGAAGTCAAAATTTTGAAACGGTACCAAGATTTACATACCTAGGATCCCTAGTAACAAGCAACAATAATACTACAGAGGAGATCCAGAAGCGCATAGTAAGCGCAAATTCCGCCTGTTTTTTCCGCCTACAAAAGCAGATAAAATCAAGACTGCTGTCCAGAAACTGTACCAAAAAACCAAAATATTAGTGTACAAAACGCTTATTAGGCCAATGCTCACGTACGCAGCTGAAACGTGGGTACTAACTAAGAGGAATGAGCGAGCACTGGACGTTTTTGAAAGGAAAATTTTGAGGCATATCTTCGGACCAGTTCTAGAAAATGGACTTTGGCGCAGACGTTACAACAATGAGCTCTATACTCTATTTAAGGAGCCAAACGTCACAAAATTTATAAAACTGGGAAGACTTCGGTGGCTGGGAGAATGTGGGGAGAATATCCGAACATCAAGCACCAAAGTGTCTGCTGAACTCAAGGCCAGTAGGGCGAAGGAGCTTAGGAAGGCCAAAATTAAGATGGAGTGACAACATCCTCAAAGACATCTCTGCCTTAGAGCTTCGGACCTGGAGAGAGCTGGCACTAGACCGAGATGAGTGGAGGAAAATTATTGAGGAGGACAAGACCCACCAAGGGTTGTAGTGCCAAGAGTGATGATGATTGTGTGTGTGTATTACAAAGTAAAGTAAAACATATTTTTTAAATTATAATGTTGCACCACAAAGTAATGCCAAATCTTTCAATGATTCCCAATTATTTAAGTTCAATTTGCCTTGGAGAAAATGAAAATCATCTAAAGTTATCATCTTTATGTCCATTTGACGTGTTTTTCGTATAATTGAATTTGAACATACGTATTACCATTAAAATGACGCCAATGAGAGAACTGTGTTGGTATGCTTGCAACATAACTTTGTAAATATTGTCTTCTCTGGATTCCGTCAACATGACTATCTCGGCGACTCCGGCCGTGAAGTCCTCCAACGCCTCGCACACCAAACCCAACGCAAGGATCTCGTAAGATCCATGCAGCCTGAAAGTATAACCTGCTTACTAACGATCAACTTTTTTGTATATGAGAGGATAATTTATTTATTTATATGTTTATTTCTATTTAATTCATGTATAAAACTTTGGTTGGACTGTGCCTGTCTCACAAGAAATATCTGTGTTGAGACAGGCATAGTTTACAATTGTGTATGAAACATAGTATATAGATATATGGTAGAATAATTATTTGTATTGGATGAATATTGTATATTAACATAACATAGTAAAGTGATTAAAGTGTGAGGTTATAGTGTGTTAGGGCCGGTTGTTTCAAGTTGGATTAAAGTAAGCGTTCTTTTAAAGCATAGATTTTTACATTCTCCACCAATCAGACGATCCGTTTTCGTAAAAATCTATGCTTTTTATCGACCGCTTACTTAGTGTGTTTGTGTAAGTGTGCCTATTTTATCTCTCCCCTTGTTTCGGATCAACTGTTTTATTTTGTATTTTATGTTAGGGTTATAAATTGTGGTTAGCCCGGATGGTTTAATTCATCAAGCATGCAATTAAGTAATACAGGTACGTCTCGAAACCAGTAGACCTTAAATCTTGTTGTGGTTTTTACTATGTTAACTAACACTCTGTTATTGGAAATTATTTTTTAAAAACAATTGTCACATCAGTTTTCTTTTTATGTACATGTATAAATAAATATTAATCTCTAAAATATGGACATTTCTGTGTTTGCTACTAAAAAGTGGAGAAAATAGTGGATTACTTTCGAAAATACTAACAATTAATAAATATAATTACATATTTCAAATCTCTGATTCTCCTTTCTGTAAAATCTCACTTGCTGATACAAAATATTGTGTTGAAAGTCCCCCTTTACAGGGAGGATCCCGCACACTGCTCCCTGTAAAACATACTGTATATTTTACAGGGAGCAAGATAGAACATTAGGGTGTACTCACTTGGCGTAGGCTTTTTCAAATAAGGAACCCCAGAATTCATTTGGCGCGGTTGAATGGAGGTATACCAACTTCCCTTCTGCCGTTGGAAGGCGGTCGTCAATCACGACGTCCACCCAACGTCCAAACTGCCAGAATCTAGGAACATCGATTAAATAGACAATGAACAAATCATGCCGTGCTTTTACAACCTTTCTGGCTGACGTTTTGGATCCCATTGCAGAGTCCATCATCAGGGCTGATGTGTTATTGAGAGTGTTGATGATGTGGTTAAGTATTGCCTTGCCATACCGTATCGAAAGCAGGGTGAAACGTTGTCGAAGTTGTAGTAATTATTAGCTAGCAATACTGTGTCGAAAGCAGGGTGTCTCTGTGCTCATGTGTTACGTGACAATACCGTGTTGGAGTCACGAGTTGTCTTATGTTGTGTACATTTATTGTCTGATCACTATATTTGTGGAATCTGCAACGAGGTTGATTTTGCCAGTCCAGAAAACCACTGCCAGCAGACAACCACTTTGGTAGTAAAGCAAACTAATAATCTTACAGTTAAAAGCATAAAAAATAGCTGGTTAAAATAAACGGCTGGTAAAATACCGAATATAATAAAAGAAGTATTATATACAATATACAGCAAAAGTAACAGTAAGCAAAATAAATATAAAAATAAAGTGAAAACAATGGAAATTAAGAAACAAAATAAGAGAGAGCAGAAACAAAATGAAATTAAAAGATATTGATAATAACCAGTAAAACATATGTAAAATATAGATGAAACAAGAAAAATCAGAACATAGCAGTCACACTCCAAGGGTATCCGGTGGATTTCCCAACGAAGTCCACACCCGAATGAAGGATCTAAAGCAGGACAGGTTGTTAGCGTTTCTCATAAGGTCTGTTTTCCGAGGGAAACTCCACGGGAAAAAAAATGCGGCTGCAGGAACACCAGGGGTCACAAGCAAGTCCCAAGTCAAATATGGTGCAGCCTAAACCCTTTCTCAAAAAGCAGCGGGCTGTCGTTTTCAGGACCAAAATATCAGCGGGTAAGACAACCACATATCTAAGTCTATGCGCCCAAACCTTCGCCGCGTATGTCAGCTGGGCCACATATTCAGCATTGTAGATTAGGCGCATAGCAGGCGCGCGTATACCCCACTCTGCCGTGAGCATCTATCTCAGCACACCAAAGAAATCGATTTGAAATATTAATCGGTTAGAAGCCGAGTAAAATAGTATGTGAAGATACTGATTGAAGTATGATGGAAACACTGACCTGAAGTGAAATATTCCCGCGTAGTTGTTGACAAAGCTCTGGTCCCGAGGTACGATCTGGAAGAACAGTCTGAAAGAAATTTACAGTGTTAGGAAGTTATATACATATATATACACACCGAGTCCTAAAGAATAAGTTTCCAAATTTAGAGTCCGATTGGTCAAACAGTACAGATTTGCATCGAAAATATGTCAAGGGGAGGGGAAGGATTATTAATGATTTTCATGATTTCATTCATTTCAAAAAAATCATTAATAAGCAAGTAAATTTAACTTTTAATCCACTGTTAAATATGTGTCCTCTTAATATTAATATTCCCTGTGAAATCCCACCCCCTACCACCACTATTGGCACTCCGTCCTTTCACCTTTCACACTAGTATTTATAGCACATAATTTTTTAATGTTTAGGTAGTTAAGATTCTCCCTGAAGAAGCTACGGTCATAGCGAAACCTGGTCGGATTGGAAAATAAATATAAGTGGTACTTAACTAAGTTAGTTTTATTTATTTAATTATAATGTCTCACCACCAAGTGTTTGCTTCCTACGAAAAATTTGAGTTTCTTCTAATATGTTGAGTAGAGTGTTGGGCGACGAGGCCATTGGGTTAACGTGTAGGCACATCCGCTTTGTGACAAGGCGCTGTAGTACTACCGGAGCTTTTTGCCTCAAAAGCGCTCTTCGCCCTCGACTCTCCAGACATCGTTTTGTAGGTACTATGACGATACTCACATCCTCTGCTGCGTCAGGTTCGCCAGAGCCGCCACCATCCAGCAGTTGCTCAATTGGCCCTGAACCACGTCGAACCGGCTGACATCGTCCACGAACAGTCGGGGGTTGGCAGCGATTTGCTTAAATGACAAGCATCGCATTAAGATAAATATATTTATTTAATTAAGGAATCTTAAAAGTTTTACTCATTATAATGTTAGAGCCCTGTGTACATTGCATAAACCAATTACAAAGATTCACCGATGTTTAAGGCGTAGTAGATTAAGTACTATGTTGGATAAGAGAATATTTGAAAGCTAAGAGAATTGCGGTCGCTTAGATATATATGTATAAATCTTTATACGTTAGAGTAAAAATCTAGGTACATCTTCGAGTGATTTAAATAGAATTTGTCCATAAAAGTCATTAATCTGTGTATTTCAAGCCCTAAATATTTTTACACAATTAATTTGTTTTATATTGTTTCCTTTTGTAAACAGTGTAAGGCTTAAAGGTTGTTTACTATAATAATAGGGTTTTTAAAAAAATGTAATTAATTTTTGTCCAAATGAGGGCGGTTCGAAAATAATCTTTATTTTTTTCCTCTAAAAATTTGAATTAAAAAGTCATAATGGGCAAACGACGCATTTTATCAAAAAGTATGGTCTATCATAGATAGTAAGATGTTTGCAAAATTTGAACAAAATCCGCTTAATACTTTTTGAGATTCAGAATATTTTGAGTTTGTCCAAATTTTTCAGAACACAGTACTGGATTTTGTCCCAGGGACATCATTAATCAAAATATATTATAGGTGCCTCATGATTAATGATGTCCCTGGGACAAAATTTAGCATTATGTTCTAAAAAATTTGGACAAACTCAAAATATTCTGAATGAAAAAAACTGGTCTAAAGGGGAGTTTAAATAATTGAAATGATATTTCAGGCGAATTCTCGTGTAATGCTGATAATTCGGAATAATCTCATTACATATATAAAGGATATTTCTTTGGGGGTTTTTGTTTGAGGATGATGTAGATGTGACTATGTGGAGAAGTTACATTTTAGGGTCATCCTTGACGGGATTCTCCAAAGTCGTGAAATGTTTGATGATTTTATTCGCTCGATAAAACAATTACAGGTTATACATTAGTACGATTACAAAGACAATGATGGATACTCTGTGGACTAGAGCCTCTGGCCTACGCCGGGGCTCGCTGAGAGACTGACATGCCCGTATAGGGCGTTGGCTAGTTTATATACATTTGGCGAACAAAGAACTTTCTTGAAGTCTGGTATGTGTGTGGGTATTGCTGACAGTGCGATGGCCACCATGATTTTGTTTACGCAGAATCCTTACCACGTCTGTGTGTGTGTGTGTGCCTTAGATTGGTGGTTTATGTATTTATATGCATGTATGACGCATATATTTCTTTAAAAATTCCAATAAAAAATAGATATCTCAGTAGTGACATCTGTGGTTAATTAAGGGGGATGAAAAACCTTTGGATGCCGATCGCGCTAATGATAATTACAACATACATGCGAAACGGATTGTAAAACTTAAATATACATATATACAACTTCCAAAATTTAATAGACCTGGTATTATATCATGGGTGGACATTACATAGTGGTTTAAGTGATCACTTAAGCCGGCCGTATGATAGGTCGTAAGCCCTACAAACATCCAAAGACTTCCTTACCTAGTTTCCCGTAAAAAAAATAATTTAATGTCTATGAGACATCAGTAATATAACTTTTTGAGATATTTTCCCCACCAGTCCGAAAAGAAGAACGCAAAAAGAGTAATGAAATTCGTTTGAAAATTCACATAACACGCTAGCTTCAAATTGCTACAACTCTTTTGGAATTTTCGATTAAAATTATTATTAGATTATTCTTGCCAAAAGTTAAATAAAAAAAAAACATTTTTGCCAATGCGGTATTATCACTACTCGAGCGCATAAAAAATTAATGTTTTTTTAGAAAAAAAATGAGAGTACATGAAGTAAAGAAAAAGTAAAAGTGGCGTATAATTTATTAATAAATAATGTAAATAAGTAAAAATAAGTAAAACAATTAGCAAACAATATTTTTTTTAAAACTTAACGCGATGCTAGAATCCGGATTGATTGCGAGCTGTCGGGGCCTCTCGCAGTTTGTCACTCGGTTATACTGACGGCAACACTATGGAACACTCTGGAATCATCTGGAATGCTCCACAGGTCTCTCAAGGTGTCTGGGCGGCTGTCGTGAAGTCTCAAAGGATCAAGTAGACGGAGTCATTTGTGACGTCTAACCAACGTAATATTAGCAACAAAGCGCAGCGCAGTGCGACCATCGCATATATTCCAGCGATAATAAATAAAAGAAGTCCCTATCGGTGAATAGAAGTAGTTCTACGTGCGAATATTGAACGGAATTTGCTAGAAAGTGATCCAAGCTATTGAAACAGCGTAATAAGTGCGAATTTAGATGCAGTGTAATAATAAGTGTATGAAATATTCTGGAAACATTAAGGAACTGTAAATTTATGAGCGGTACTCCGATTGAACTCATTTCCAGTGAATTTTGGGTAAAAAATAAAAGTATTTCGTTTGTCTCGTTTGCGTTTGAAATTGTTTTAAAGATTATTGTAAAAAGGGTTATTATTTTGGTGTAATTATTTATGAATTTAATTTATAAATTCATACAATATTTTGGTGTTGAAAATGTTCATAAAAAATTTTGTAACTTTGGTATAACTCCCCATAATGGCAGCCTCGTTTACAATAACTTATCCAATTTACAATAATTTTGTTGTCTATCTGTCCGTCCACCCGCGTAACTTCGTGTAACGTCTGTAACTTTTTTTCAAAAATTTTTTTTTTTCAAAAAAAAAAATTTTTCCAATTTTTTTTTCGAATAGTAAAGCAATTTTTAATAAAATAAATTACTTAGGGACCGTAATATCGCCATTTTTGACGGGTTACAGCTAGTAACTTA
Organism: Agrypnia vestita; assembly: GCA_016648135.1. NCBI lineage: Eukaryota > Metazoa > Arthropoda > Insecta > Trichoptera > Phryganeidae > Agrypnia > Agrypnia vestita. Next base: position 20,720 of record JADDOH010012259.1, read on the forward strand.
ATAATAATAAAAAAGCCTAAAAAACAAAAATCCTTCCCCGTTGAAAGCTAAGCTCGGTTGAATGCGACCCACCTGCTCAGTCATGGCTAAGGGGGTCACAAAAAGTGCGGTATACTCACGCCGGGCCTGAGCCACACCAGGTTCTTCGCGGGCCGTTTCTTGTAGTACAAGCTGGCGTCCACAGCCGGAAAGTCGGGATCCTCGAACAGGACTCGCTTGGCGAGGCACTCTTTCTGCAGGGTGGCGAAGTCCTGCAGGCTCCCCCTGCCCGGGCGACCGGCTTGACTCTCGCCCAACTGCGGAGATTAATTAAACTACTTATTTTTCAATTGATAAACACTAATTTTTTGCTTTCATCTAGCGACGTAGAACCAACTTACGAGAGTAGTGAAGGCACCGAAAAAAGTTAACCGTAAGCGGCACACATGGTGATAATAAGAATAACAATAGTGTTAGGGTACAAATAGGAAAAAGAAACAGAAAAAGGAAAAAGTAAAAGGAAATAGGAAAAGGAAATAGTAAAAAGAAATAGCAAAAGGAAATAAGAAAAGAAATACAATTGATATTGGTCAAATATCATTTGTTATTCCCTTTCTTTTAACTCGTAGCGTCTGCTTGCTTGTCTGTCGAAAAAACGTTGGATCGCTTTTTAAACCTTTTCCCGTGATCCAATCGAGCTGAAACTTTGCAGGCAGACTCGTGGCGACGATAAAAATGATCTAACAAATTTTCGTTTAAAAAAAATTAATAATTAAAGTATAATTTTGGAATTTTTGAAATTTTTTATTACTCCCTTTCGTGGTCTTGCCCGACTCGAGCCCAACGCGTGGGGTAAGCGCCAAACCTGTTTCAACTAGTAAATGAGAAAGGTAGTATAATAAAATTTTAAAATTGATTTTATTATTTGCATGTATCTACCTATATTTTATTAATTACACCTACACGTTTCGGAAAAACCTTTCCATCGTTTTTTCCAGCATATGAGATGTCTGAATAATCATGTTTTTTCTGAATTTTCAAATCATTTACGATCACGTATTTGATAAAAAAAAAATTAGGAATTTCTATTTGACACGTCAATAATTTTGGTCTGAAATTGAATAATTTTGAATCATTAGAACTTAATAAAGCATGTAATAGTAAACAAAATATTATCAATAATCAATTTAATTTAACTACAATAATCAATTCAATTTAATTTAACTATGAGTCCAATTCTGAAAAATTTTCTGATAATTGTATCTAATTAATAACTTCAGCAATAATATTTAAAAATAATTTTTCAAGTAATTTAGAAAAACAAAAGACATTATTCATTTTGATATATTTACATTTATTAAACACCCTGACGAGGGAAAGATTTTTCCGAAACATACCTAGGTGTAATTAATAAAATATAGGTAGATACATACAAATAATAAAATCAATTTTAAATATCATTTGGAAAACCGCCACCAAAGCTTTCGATTGATGAATTGTGACTTCGTGTTGTGAAAATATTCCGTTGTTTGATGCGCGCGCATTCCATCGCATGCTAAAATTTCACTCTAGACATGCCTTTACAAGTATAACATCAAAAAAGTGTACGTACTCGTATGTATGATTGTAAAAAAGTCAATGATATAATGTATCTATAAAAAATAAAATTTAATTCATTTAATTCAAATGTAGTCATTTTAGAATTTTTGTTTTTGCAATTACCACAAAGGAATATCTTATTACAATAGTATAAAATGAACTTACCCTGTAAACTCGCTGACCGTCTTGTCTGTATATCCTCGGGAGTCCTCCGTTCCTCATCACAGCGTCGCTGGCCGCTGCATCCACAAATTTGTTGCCTGCTTTGGACCCCTTCGCATTGGACCCGGTCCCTTCCTTCGTCGAAGACTCGGAGTTCCCCATTCTAGAAAGATCATCAAACGAAACGAGGGTTCCACATAAATAATTTTCTAAGGGAAATAAGCAATTTTGGTTTTCTATTCGACGAAAAATTATCCTTAGGTAAATGACCACATTCACAATATTTAATATACCGGTTTATTAACATGCCATCCATACATGAAACGTTTCAAATGTCGAAATATATGTTGAAAAATATATGAAAGAAACGTTTTTTGATAAAAGTCAAAATAAATTAAGAAAACTTTAAAGTGTAACAAGTTTTTTAATTCTGTCACGGGATCGTGGCTACTGTGGAGCACCGTTCTTCGTACTAATTATCACCTATTTTTCCCTATCGCCAAGTCGTTCCGCTCAGTTTCGCACATAAGTACCCACTCTGGGCTTGTCTCTGGTAAATTTGTTTTTCTGTGTTCACTTCCATGTAGTTTCATCAAATAGCTCTATCCGCACGAGCTTATCATTGCTTTTATACATAAATAGTGGTTCGCGAATGTTCGATCGGTTTCTCCATATTTCTGGCTATTATGGTTTCTTCCAGACTAGTCCAGTTGATTGATACTTAAATGATGCATATTTATTTATTTAATATTCACGGAAGACCAACAGCATATACAGGGTTATTTGTAAAACATTAATAACCTCGCAGGACTATATTCCTGCCTTGATTATGAGTCGAAAATGTTCAAGCTATTATGACCTAATATCAATAGTTAAGGAGATATGCGACATCAAAGTTTGAAATTTTTTTCAATATTCCTGACTTATTTTTTGTAAAACGTTGGACTATCGTTACAGTAACTTATATCGAATACGAAAAATTCATTCTCTTTAATACAAGTCAAATAAAAAAATAAAAACCTTCGAATTCCAATTGGAAAACATTCCAATTGGAATTTTTTCAGGGTTTTTATCATTTTATTTAACTTGTATTGAAACTTTGAATTTTTCGTAATCGATATGAGTTACTATAATGATAGTTCAACGTTTAACAAAAAATGAGTCAGAAATATTGAAAAAAAATGCAAACTTTGATGTCGCATATCTCCTTAACTATTGACATTAGGTCATAATAGCTTGAACATTTTCGACTCATAATCAAGGCAGGAATAGGAAAAAGAATAGTCCTGCGAGGTTATTAATGTTTTACAAATAACCCTGTATATGGCCAATTATAGGTCTCCACTTTTAGAAATATGTTAATAGTGATAAATACGTTCTGAAATAAACTTAGGCATAGATGTTTGATGTGTAAATGTTGGATAAATGATACATAAATGGAATCAACTGGACTATTCTCGAGGAAACCATAATTATTAGAAATATGGAGAAACTGGTCGAACATTCGCAAACCAACATTTATGTATCATCGTGGTGATTCATGTGTACTGTTCGAGAGACTTTGGTAATGTGTAATTACCATTGTTTAGTATTCTAGTTCAATTATAAATACTTTTTAATTGGTAACTAGTTCGTAGGCTACAGTTAGTAATACAAACGAAACACAAATTTCATTATTTATTTTTTTCCCTGGTGTAATAAAGGGTCCTGATTACATAAATGGTGTCAAATTTTGGCGCAAGCAAGTATAAAAGCAGTTATTTTAAGTTTAAAAATTATACATTTTTGACACGTCACGCAATAGATGCCCATATAAAATATATATTTTTGCTGTTTTATTCATAGAAATTGACAAATCACATTTATCATAAGTGGGCCCATTCATTATCTTTCATATCTGTTCCTGGGACCGCACCTTGGGGGAGTCCAAATTCACCTGTTGGTGGATTACTTGGAGGTTCATTTGATCTGACTATCTGAGGTATTTTTTTATTTATTTTTATTTATTAGAGACACTAACAGGATAATAGGTACATTATACTCTGATAATAAACACTATAGTGAAGACTATGCCCATTATCCCAATTAAAAGTGTCTTCGGCACGATCTAGTAACATGTATTTTTGCAATTAATTATATTTTACATATATGTATATTTATGTGTATTGTATATTTTGTGTTTGGGGCCATTTGGTCAATCCCCTTTTCTTTTGGTTCGATACGAGTTGTCCGTGGGAGATACTGTTGAGTACTTTCCTTGAATTGATGGAAATACCTATATAATTACTTTGTTCAATTAATTTTGCATAATGGTGAATGTTTTGCAATCGCATCTTGTGTGCATATTCCCCCAGTGAACCCGAATGGGTTCTCATTTATTGTATAATTGAATTTTGTAATTTGGTCTCTTTTGACTGCTTATTCTACATTATTGTTTACTTGACTGCTTATTCTATATATTGTATATTAATTAAGATTTCGATATATTAGATATAGTATATTACCTTTCTCATTGTTATTTAATTAGATTAAATTATCTATATGGTTGTAGGTGGTTATCCCTCACCACACACAAGAATTCATAATACTTTTTGGTGAGGTATATACATACAAAAAAAAATTGAATTATAAACATTTTCTAACATTGTGATAAAATATTATATATATTATTAATTAAACATATAAATAAAAATAAAAAATGTCAACTATACGATCCTGCATTACGGCGTGGCGCGGCGGCTTGCCATGCAAAATAATGGATGCCCCCCCCGCATTAGCTGAGAAAAAATCATTGTGAATTAGAATTTGGAGATTATTGTTCCCAATAATCTCCAAATTAACACATAATTGGACTTTTCCCCACCGGATACGATAAGGAAGGATAGGGATGGGTAAAAGAAAAAAAAATATCAATATTTTTAAAAAGTATCGAAAATAATCGATATACATTGCGAAAAATATATCGATATATCGATATTTATCGATATTATTTTTTCAAAAATGTAAGGGGAATAAGCTTTTGGCGACCAAAAAAAAAAAGGTCACCGGAAAAAATATATCGATTATCCGAGAAAAAATATCGATGACCACAAAAAGGTCGTCAAAAAAAGTAAATATCGATATATCGAAAAATAATATATCGGAAAAATATATCGACATATCGGGAAAAAACTATCGATATATCGATGACCAAGTAAAAAGTGAAAAAGATACCCAAAAAAAGGTCGCCACAAAAAAAGTGAAAAATATACCCAAAAAAAGGTCACCAGAAAAAAAGTGAAAAAGATACTCAAAAAACAAAAAATGACCAAAACTAAAGAAGTCGCCAAAAAAAAATATCGGTTATCCCAGAAAAAATATCGATATTCGATATATCGCGAAAAAATATATCGACCATAAATATCGATATTTTTTACCCATCCCTAAGGAAGGATAATTTTCTATGGTTTCTTGTGTCAAAAATGTTTCGTTTTAAACTTAATAACTGCTTTTAAACTAGCTTGCGCCAAAATTTAACATCATTTATGTAATCAGGACCCTTTATTACGCCAGGGAATTTTTTTTTATGAAATTTGTGTTTCGTTTGTATTACTAACTTATTCCATTTCGTATTTATTCAGTAATCTATATTACGAGTAACCGAGCTCGCGGCTCTCCATAGATCTGACAGTTAGCAGCACAGAATTGGTTAGCAGATCGTGCAAACACCGCCAATCTCTCAGAGTCCTCCATAGACAAACAGATGGATCAACCATATCGTCAACAGTGATAATACTCACCTGCCAATCAATTTGATTTCATTTTTGACATCAGGGCACTCAACTATACCGTGATACTTGCCCTTGAAAAAATCATAGTCAGGTCATATTTTGCAATTCAGCCGGACTGCCTCCAGTCCCATGAATACAGTTTGCTACTTTAAACTGCCTTAAACTATTACTATATAACGTAAAAAGTAAGTAGACAAAAAAATACCAACTTTGCGACGAATGCGAAGAACCGACACAATTAGTTTTCGCTCATGAAACGGGTGAATGGAAGATCGTCATTAAAACACAAATCCGCGAAAGAAAGCCTGTAAATTATTATACAAAACCACTATACGATCGTATGAAAGAAATTATTTATAATGTGTACAGGTTTTTCGATGAAATTCAAAAGACTCAATTAGAATCAATTTGAATTTGTTTTGCTTTTTGACTGTCAAAAATTCAATATTGGAATTATAAAAGAACTTTATAGGTACCTACTTATTAGTTCCATACTTGTGTTCATTATTTTCGTACTAACTTTGTATAACTGTGATATAGTTATCACTACCGTAGAGGATTAATTCCCTTAAGATCGACGGCGAAAAATGACGCGAATCCACATTTCAAAAGTAGCTTTATGACCAGCGGGCCTTTTGGCAGGGGCTTTCGCCCCAGGCTTTATACCTACTGCACGTGTGCACAGCTGAGTGACAAACAAACCTTTTTCCTCGGAAAGAACAATGAATGCAATTAAGGGCCGGTTGTTTCAAGTTGGATTAAAGTAAGCGTTCTTTTAAAGCATAGATTTTTACGTTCTCCACCAATCAGACGATCTGTTTTCGTAAAAATCTATGCTTTAGTCGACCGCTTACTTTGATCGAACTTGAAACAACTGGGCCTAAGTCGGCGTTTAAGCTGGCTAATAAAAGTAATGAAAAATAATGTTTCTTCTAGCTTGTGTATAGTCTTGTCGGTTTGGGAATACCGCACTTAGGCCCGGTTGTATCAAGTTCGATCAAAGTAAGCGGAAATACTGGCTTAAACTGAGCTTAACCTCAAGGTCACGCGAAATCTCGAAGAATTGAGTTGTTTCAAAATGGTTTCAAAAATTTTCAAATTTCAAAATTAAAAATCTGTTAAAATCAGATTAGGGGTGTTGCAATTGTATAAAATAAAAATCATAGACACCAAAATAATTTTGCATATGGCAACACATAATTTAAATTTCATTTGACAGCAAGCAGATCAAAGCTTTTGGTCTATATCAGGGTCCGGACAGTCCATACAACGTAATTTACAGAAATTTCCAACAGAGGGCCGCCATTATAGTTATGTACCTTGTCGCTACTGCAGCACCATCGCGCCCGATTTTGGCCTATCGTCCAATGCCATCTATACGTGCATCACACAAACAAGAATCGTAGAAGGCATGGTTTGAGCCTCAAATAAAATGGTTTGAAGGTTGAATTATATTTTTCATCGCAGTTTTAATGCAAGATGGTTTGAGCCTCGAATAAAATGTAAAAAAAAAAAATCCGTTATCATCTCATTTTTCAATGTTCATTACTGTCATACATTTACGTAAAATAGTATATACCTGTGTATACATATTCCTAAATTCTTTCTTTATACCCAGGTTGAAAAACGAAAAAATACCGTCAAGATACAAGTATTTTAATATTATTTGGTGTTTTATTAGTAATCAATTTCTGAGAAAATGTTACTTATTTTGACGTAAAATTGTTCGTTATTTGTCATTTTTATTGATTAATCTCAAAAGGAGGTCAAAAAGAATATATTTTATAGAATACAGCGTACAACTATCAATGTATAAATATTTAAGTTTCTTTGTGAACATGAACTTAATAATGATTCTTATTTTAGACATAATATAGACGAACAGAACGTTACGATAAAAATGATTGAATTGTGCCCGAAATGCCCTGAAAAACCGAGCAATAAGGATATGATTTCGAGTATACGTTATAAAAATCAAAGCGTGTAATGCTTATGCAATATTGCAGTGCAAATTTTTAACATTAGAATACCTATAAAAAAGTAATTATTACATCGAGAAAGCACAACATTGATAAATTTGAATATTTGTTTTCTCTCTCTCTCGATTCTGACATGTCGCACGTGCGATAAAAAAGTCATAACTCAAAAAAATAATTTGTAGTTAAGTAAGTATACAGAAATATTCACAAAAATATATTTGCTAAAAATTGCTCGTTTTACTGTTATGATAATAGTTGTTCCACAATTACACTGATACTGATTTTTACAACCTTATTCTCGAACAGCGTCATTTTTGCCTTTATGTTGGGCAGACGTGTACATTTATCATGATCTCCATCTCAAATATACGGCCTATATTCTGAAATAAGCAATTTTCTTATTTCTGTATCTTGACAGTTATTGTTAATCATTGTAATGCCGCCAATTTTGAAGTTTTAAGTTAGATAGGTTAAAGATTAATGAATTTAATCAATTAGAAAAATCATCATTCATGAGTGTGAATAAATTATTTGTTTACGTTTTAGACCTTTCTGATTGATTGAATTCATTAATTTCAAACCTTTTAAACTTAAAACGTCAAAATTGGCGGCGATTAAATGTTATAAAATAACTGTCGAGATACAGAAATAGCAATATTGCTTATTTCAGAATACAACCGATAGCCATCAATTGAAAAGTGACTGTTGTTGATCATAAGTATAGTTCCTCGTCTTTGTTTATCTGATAAAGGACGCATTTAAAAATAAATTTTGATTGAGTTTTATGTACTTTCAAGTTGTAACGTAATTTGTATTTAATGAATGCTGGTTTCGTCTTTAGAAATGAGTCTTCCTTTGAGATAAAATCTATGTTATATTTCGTATTTATTTAAAAATTTTGGTACTCTTACATATCTCATGGTTATAGAATATCTATATATTTTATGCTCGTTTAAAATGTTTTAGTTCCTCGTGATAATGACTGAATTAATAAACAATATTTAACGTTTACCTTTAACTACTGTGGTAAATATTTTGTTCCGCAATTACTGAGGTACGTTCAAATTGTCATCCATAAAATCCAAAAGAAATTTGTATTTTGGTTAGTGGTATTTTATTTAAGGATATGTTTTTACACATATATTATAAAAAAATGTAATAATGAATAATTAATTTATGTTAATTTTGTTTATAAACCGCGAAAATCTCAATATTAACATATATATATATATATAATAGTCATTGTATAATTTTAAGCTGTTCTAGTATAGTGTTGATCATTTTCGTGTATTTTGTGTAATTTAATGTCTTCGTTTTGTATTTCGCCATTTTTAGCTTGTGAATGAGTTTTAGTGTTTCGCAAATAAACCAAAATAATAAACCGTTTCAGTTGATGTCAGGTATTTCAAATTGTAGACAATTTTCAATATATTATTTTGCTGTCATTGGAGTATGTTTAGGTTTGTCTTGTTTCAGGTTCCCCAGAAGGGTATCATATATCCTATTCTACTCTTAACGTATGCCCCATACATCATAATTTGTATGATCTTCGGTGTGATTTCGTGTAATTTGTGGAAGGCTAGTCAGTTTAGGCCCGGTTGTTTCAAGTTCGATCAAAGTAAGCGTAGAGTTTAAACTGAAATTTTTAGTACTTTTTTCAAATACGGGTTTTTCAAATCGGATTAAGCGAAATCTGTCAGAGAATTCTGAGCGGAAATTTTAGATTAAACTCTCGGTCAGAGTCGCACATGCGCACTGCGCAATGTAATTGACATCTGTCAATAAAATATTTTTTTATTAATTTTTCGACATTTTACATACACAGTGTCGAAATGTACAATATTATGTAGGGTGACACAGGCTTTTCTGACGATCAACTGATCCTACAGTATATCCTTAACAGGAGAAATACTTTACTTAGATCTCGAACAATACTTTTTTGTCAGAAGAAATTGATTTTTCCGCAACTCTAAATGAATTTTACCGCAGGGCATTGTCGACAATATTTTTTTTCAAGGTTTCTATTTCACTCGGGTTTTGATAATTTTACATTTATATCCATGAAAGGTGCGTAGGTGATTTATCTGGAACACTGCTTCTTGGACTGCGGATAGTGTCAGCCATTACCAGAGCAATGGCTGACCACAGGCCACATTTTAGTCAGCCGAAGAGCACTATAAAAATCAGAAATATATTTGTCATTATGTCCAAACAAAATATCAAGTTACGACAAACGGTACTAGGTACCAGATTTGGTAATTGCTATATTGTAGGAGACCGGGACTATGCCCTCAAACCAAATGTACAGCAATTTTTAATGCTACAATGGGCCTGAAGGCCCAATTTTAATTGCGGTCTGACAAGAACACCTAGATTTTAAAGAAATCAGAAAGATGTATTGCGACCTCACCGGGAATCGAACTCGGAATTCTCAGTATGCAGAGCCAGTGACATGGCCACTGGTTTGGTCATGTGGAACAGATGAGCAAAGAAAGGATGGCAAGGAAAATTGTTTGTCGAAAGCATCAGAAGCCGAGGACGTCCGCGGAATAATAGTAATAAAACAATATATTCGGTGTATGAAATTCTTTTATTTTATTGTATTTTATATACCTACCTATTAACAGGAAAATGAATATTTTAATAAAAAATACAACTTGTAATAAAATTAAGCCAGATCTCTTTTGGCATTATGCCTTTCCAAAACAACTTCGTGAATTTCCTGCCGATTCTTTAGATAGTTGGGTTTTGAAAATATCTAACTGAACCACATATAATTTATTCTGCATATCAGTCGTAGGCTTTGGATTCACTTTTCTTATTACCTGCAAACAAAGAAAAGGTTATTAACAGAAAAACTAAAGAAATACAATACAGATCAAATAAAAACATATTGTTCTTGCAAACACTAAATAGGTAAGATAACATTTAATTTCGTCAATAACTAACCTTCCTGGCGCTTTTCATCGTATTCTCGAATCTACTTCGAAAATCTGTTGGACAGTACGCATTTAGGTGGGAACAAAGCAACAAAACATTAAATTAGTTGCGTAATGCGGCCCACTAGTCTCATTTCATCTTCTTGTGGAAATCTTCAGTAAAACAGCATTGTTGATGACATGTTTCGAAACATCTGCTTTGATCTGCTTGCTGTCAAATGAAATTTAAATTATGTGTTGCCATATGCAAAATTATTTTGGCGTGCATTTGTCTATGATTTTTATTTTACACAATTGCAACACCCCTAATCCGATTTTAAATTTGAAACAACTCAATTCTTCGAGATTTCGCGTGACCTTGAGGTTAAGCTCAGTTTAAGCCAGTATTTCCGATTACTTTGATC
>JADDOH010012260.1:0-15314 GCA_016648135.1 Agrypnia vestita
TTACAATGAAATTGTGTTTGACAGATCTTTCTTTAAATTTAGTGCTAGAATATTATTTTTAAAATGTGATGTTTTGTTTTGGGAAATACGAAAAAAGTTTGTTCCAGATTAGAAGAAAAAGCGTCACTTTGAATGTTTTAATACGGTTGTCTGGCAAAGAGTGTTAACTTGACAATTGACAACAAATTTGAAAGCAAATTTATGTGTTTTAGAAGCATTTGACGAAAATATTAATTTTAAAACTCAGCTCTGGCTTATTAATCGGTTACAAATACTTTTGTCTCAATTATATCTAAAGTGAAAAATCAAGGAACATAATTAATAACGACTCTTGCGTGTAAAATAGCCCGTGCGCTGGTTGCCTGTCATACTCTGATTAGCTTAAGTTGTAATTCCAGTAAGTTAGGAAACGACTGACAACGAAATTATTATATTTAGATAAGACCTATTCGACACCAATGTCCGCGCAGTAACTACCATAGCTGACAGCTGATTGTATACATCAATGGCCGCGTAGCGGCCAGCAATAGCCGCGCAGCGGCTACTATCGGCCGCGCAGCGGCCTAGAAAGCCGCCAGCAGGGTCGATCGGCGACAGCCGATTGCTTAACTGCTAGTTATAGTATATTACACTAAACTTTTATAAATAATATTCAGAACTAAATTGAGTGTGGTAAATCAACAAATACAATTCAGAAACGTTTTGTAGATAAACAAGTAATACGAGACACATATCACCTCGCAAGTGTGAGTGATAGATAGTACGGTACACGGCGTTGACTAAGGTCAAGTACTACAAGTAGCGGACTGGACGCAATACCGAATATTGAGAGTTTTGTCTATAGTAAACATGTATAACACGCCGTCAGCTAAGTTTTTTAATATTTCGCTTTTAAACTTAACGTATCGTTATAGTAATTGCTTGTTCTAGAAGATGGATGAAAAAAATTACCTAAATTGGTGTTACAGAACAAGGTGTAAAATAAAAGGCTTGGAGAACTCATTGATCGGATAGGGATGTTTAAGTATTTTTGTAAGAGTATTGAGGGAGTGTCTAGTTATGGATTATTGTTAAGGAATGAAACAGAGTGCTTCAAGAAAAATGTGATTTGTCACGAAAATTTAAGATTATATGACGACTGTGTTCCTTTTTTATCCTATAAGTACACACATATCAAATGCGCACATTTACAAGTGCCCACATACATATACAGATACATATGAAAAGTTTGACATGCAGAATGCATTAAATTACAAATATGAGCAGGGTGGGCGAAAAGAGGCGGCTCCTTAACAGAATCGCCCAACAGCGAGCAATTTGGATAGGCCATAATATAAAGCATCCGTAGCTGCTTTTAACCATCGTCGAGGGAAATGTTGAAGGCAACAATCGTAGAGGCCGCCCAAGATTAAGCTACTTAGACCACATTATCGGAGATGTGCCCTGTAGCACCAACCAAGAGATGAAGAGGCTGGCAGGTGACAGAGAGGAGTGGAGAGGGCGAGTGCTTGTTGCAGACCAATCCTAGGATTGCGACCAAAAAAAAAACTGCAGCACGGGAAATTCACAAACAGAATACAATGGTCAATGCACCGAGTTTACGTACGATATTTTACGTTCTAATATTAAATAGACATTTTATGTTCAACAAGCGTGAAGCGAGGCGCGATACGACGAATCTCTGTGACATCATCATCATCTTCATCCCCTTGTCCTAGTAGTATCGGGGGCCCAAAGACTTGACAAGATGCTTCCGTCTTCTTCTTCTTCTTCATATGCCCTGACGGGTCCCCCCGACGTCGGCGATCACCTGGGAGAAAGTTTCCCTGTCCAGGGCAGTGCGGAATAGCTCTTCCACGCTTCTTATCCCGGTACACTCACGGATGTTTCGAATCCAGGAATGCCGCCTCCTTCCGACCCCTCTGCGACCCTCAATCTTCCCCTTCACGACGAGTCATGCTTCCGTATTTCCGTCTTTTGAGTTAACCAGTCAAGACCCATTCTGTTTTCATACACATTTTTGTTGTTGTTTCTCCCAGCTTAATCTGAGGCGGCCCACCGGTCGTCTTCCTACCGAGGTTGCCCGGAAGGGGATACTTCTTGGTGTTCGTTCCTCTGGCACTCTGTGACATGACACTGTTAACGAATTATATTACGACAAACGCCAATTAAATGTCGAATCAAAAAAATAATATGTACTTCACGAAAAACGGCGGATAGTTATGCATTAATTTAATACCATGACACAAACAATATCGATGAATTAAAATATATTTTTCTTAAATGGGTCAGTCAGGTGAGTACCATAAATCAACGTCTTCAACTTCACAGCCCTGCAAATAACAGTACAGAACGCGTTTAAAAGCCGTAATTCAGTCCAGATGAGCTGTGCGGTTGAGTGTGCTGGCCGGAAAAGATGGACACAGATCAAAAGATGCGTACTGAGGGGCCGCAGTTCTTATTGAACAGATGGCTGGGTAGGCAGTGAATTAATATAACGGCGAATTTCATACAGTTCTAACACCATTACTTCACTCATCGCTACGTTCTCATAATCACTTATAGACCAAGAGCCAGCGTTCGCCAGACTTACGTTATAGTATCAAACCGGAAATATCATCTGTAGATGTCACTATAGAAGGTTTGGATATAATCACATTTGAGTTCGGGGGATTTTGGCCGATAACGTAAAAATAACAAACCCGATTTTTTAATATGTCGAACGGGACAGTTCACATTAATAATTGCCAGATTCTTTTCGTGGGTCGTTTCTACCGCCAGACACTTTGATGCTCTATAAATAGTCATGTCATTTACGTTATGGTAATAAATCTGAATTTTATATATTTTATTCAGGCTACATAATAAAAATATTACCTGTAAATATCACACATTTTTTGTACCTGTATTACCTATTGTCTGCCACAATCCTCCGAACTCAAATGTCATAATATCCAATCCTTCTAGCCTACTACAGTGTGCGTCTACAGAAAAATTTTCAGGTTTGATAGAGGAGGGTAACCAAATATGGTATAGTATCCCTAATATGGAATACCGCCATTTCTCGTAAACGAATACTCTTAGCCGCACAGAACAGTGTTACAGGTTTGTCAGTCGAGCGAGTGTTGTTCCCACGGTGAGTGTTTTTTTTTCTCAAGATATCCGAGGAGAGACACAATCAAATGCCTCATGTACGGGGCTCTGGGCACATAGTGATTGCGGTGGTGCAGAGTTCGACACCTGGATTTGTGATTTTTGCAAGCAGATTAAGTTCCTTATTTAGAATTGGCCAAAGTTCCTATAGTATCTCGTATTAATTAAAGTTTACTGTTCATAATTTTATAGTATTCCATATTTGGATACCCATTCCATAATTAGATACCTTTATGTTGAATTTGTTTATGAGAAAATTTTATGCTTTAAATTAATATGTCTGCGACACAAAACTATTATTAAATTAAGCGCAAATTAAGCTGATTATACGTACGAATAAAAGTTTTTGATTTATAATATATTTTTTTATGTCACAAAAACAAAATGGTATTCCATATTTGGTTACTTTCCTCTACTATAACGTAGGTCTGGCGGTCGCTGGCTCCTTCTCCATTATCTTTAAATATATAAATTCATTCGTCGTGTTATCGACCTCGAAGAGGCTGACCGCGAGAATAACGTATTACGGCCGCAAGGCTGTAACCGCCAGCTCTCTTGTACCAATACCATTGTGTCGCTTGTACCCGGCGCCGCTGGAAGTGACAATAAACTGCTGGTGCAACTCTCGGCTATAATTATTTAGCAGTGTCATAACTGAGCAGTCGTGACGGCGCCACTGGGCGGTCTGCGCTCTATCGTATTGTGTGTAAAGCTATTGACGTAATCGATAATCGATTTATTGTAAAAAAAAAACATACCATATTTACAAAATTAGCAAACCCGGAATCCTTTGAAATTTCACTCATTCAATCTATCCACATTTTGTAATAATATGTTCATTAAAAATACTTTTTATTGTACGATTTTCCATCTGTCTATCACGTTCCTGAGTGAAAATATACGGTGTTTTGAATTATTTCTTAAAAAATTCGTAATATATTTATTTTAAACGGAAGGTTCTCTTGACCTGTAGGTACCATAGAATCTCAAAAGTACATTGGTTTAACGGAGTTCTAAGATATAAAAATAAACATTTAAAAGTGAGGGTATATTAATATGACAAAAACAAAAATAAATATTTTAAATTGAGGGTATATTAAAGCGTTTTCCCCACATCACACGTTTTCAAAGTCGGTGTCCATCATAACTTCAAAATACTGCACCGATCCTTTTGAAATTTTGAACACTATTTCTGTACATAATTTACGAGGTAACGCTGGAGAGTTTTTTTCAAATTTGTTATTAATTTTTAATTTTTAATTTTTAACAACAAATTAGTCGATACTTTTCGCAAAAAATCGCGTTTTTCCCTTCAAAGTGTTCCAAAAAATTGAAAAATTGAAATTTCAAAAAACCCTCCCAGCGTTACCTGGGAAAATCTATTATCTAACGAATGAACTTTGATTTTTTGATTTCAGATGATCTAGCACCAAGTTATGATGGACACCGCAATTCTCCTTTTTTCCGAGACACGTCCGAATAATTGCTGCCATTGCCGTATTTTTTAATATTTCGTCTTGAAAATTTTACACAATATTCTTCAAATGTCATACTTTAATGTATCATTGGTTTTAACTGTGTCGTCACAAAAAATTCACAAAAACATGCCTTTTTTTGTACGAATTAACCTTACCCCCCCTTAAGGTAAGCAAAATAACCGGACATAAGATAAAAATTGACTTACATTTCGCCCAATTGCAAATAACACATTGTGGACACTTTTCACAAAGAGTACCTACCTCGAGGCAGCAATCTCATATTATTAAAAACCAAATGAATTAATCAATTAAAAAGATAGGAGAAGATCCGTGGTCCGAATCCCTTCCGAATAGCAGCCAAATATTTTTTCGTGGATTTGATTTTTTTTGTATGTCTTTCTAATTTTTTTTAAATAGAGATGCGAACACGGAATACTTGTCACATCAATATTCTTACTAATTTCAAACAAAGCTAAACGCTTGTGCTGGGATAACAGGACTAACTTGCTAGTCTGGAGTGAGGTTCGAACCCGCGACATTTGGATCACGAGGCGAGTTTCCTAACCACAAGACCAACAAGCTACTCTAATTGATTAATTAATTTGGTTTTAAATTTCACAGAACTTTGTTCTGAAAAAATCGCAACTTCACAATAAGAATGTGTTCTTGAATATCACATTATTACGATGAAATAATGTGTATTTAGCATTTTGAAAGTCAAAAGACCACGGAATCAGCGCTGACGTCACGGATCTTACAGAGATCATTGATTGGCGAAAATACGACTACAAAAGCAGCCTTGAAGGCCGACATACCTGACGCGCCAGCAGTTAAACTATTACCCGATCGCCAGGTTCGATGAAGCACCGACAGGTTCAGCGATGACGCAAACAGGATATTCCCAAACCCAGGTAAACTTTTATGGTTTTCCTGTTTCTTCGCAATTTGTCATCGATACAGCAGCGGAATATTTAAGGGACCATCAAGGTACAACGGATACATATCATGATTCATTCACCCTTTTTGACATTAGTAATAACCCCTATTGCCATTTGGATCACAATAATTTCGGATCCAGTCAGGGAGAAAAAAGACTTGTGTATCCGTACCGCAAATCGAGTCTGGAGTTATTTTCTTTCAAAAGAAAATTTGGTTCTGAAAGGGTAATAATCTATTTTGGCAAGAAAATTCGATTGAGACAAACCCCCAACTCCGCCAGTAATTTTATATTCCCTTTTATTCTGTTTCAAAAAGATAAATTTATTCAGACGAAAAACCAAATTATTCAAACAAGAAAACGAAAATCCTCAACCTTTCCGCTGTGGCAATGATCAAACAACTTTTAAATAAATATATTTAATGCATTTCTAAAATGTTTAGTAAATGGATCAGAAACCACTTTTTACAGAAATATCCTTAAATCGGACGGACAAAATGGTAAAATACTCGATGCTTTCCTATTGTTTTTGGGCATAATATTCGTAATAATACAATTATTTCCACATTCAAATTGTTATTTGTCAACCTATTATTATCATCCTAATTATAATAATTTCATTGTCTGTCCGTTCGTCCATTTTAACTCCGTGTAACGTTCACTTCCTTATAGTAAAATATTTTTTCTTATCTTTTTATTTATTCTTTTTTTTATGTTCGTTTTTTTCTTTTTTTTTAATATAAATAAATAAATACTTAATTATATATTTATATAAATGAGCCTCACAGAGACGAAGCTATTTATATATGAGGAAAGTGGATGGAAGAAAATTTGTTGAAGTTATACGATGGCTAAGGGCTTACAATCTGTGTGAGCTGGCTTAAGTAATCACTCTACACAGTACAACGTTCACCAATTCCATCGTAAGAACATCCACACATCAATTTTTTGAATGTTCTATGTTTCGAATCCATCCACACATTATCAATTTTTTAAAGTTCTATGTTTCGAATCGAGAATATTTCATATATTGCACTCGACTCTGCTAGAGACATCTGTTGATTTTTTTTTCCCATTAACAAATAAGTATACATTCATTTCGCAACTGGTAATGATACTTCTATAGTTTATTTTATCGAAGGCCTGTCTGAATAGTAAAGTTTGCGAAAGTGAATGAAATAAAAATGCCTACTACTACTGAACTTATAGAAATGACCGACTTCTAGCCGCCGATTGAGAATCGCAGCGCGGTGAGCGCCGAGCAAAACGGAAATTATGGATATTATAAACACGGCCCACTGAATTTTTGAAACGTCTCTACGAAGAACAAAGGGTGCCATTATTTATTCGGCTCGATGGCACGGCAAGGAGCCGTTCCAACTGTTCCGCGAGCCGGCTGAAGTGAACGGGTGTTTTTCTAAAACGGCCGCGTTCTTTTGTATTCCGCATTTACTTTTACACCGCACTGGTGCCAACGCGCAGGATGTTCCACATTTTTCCGGGACACGCGCGCGCTGACGGATGCGGATTGCACTGGCTTGAATCACACAATAATCCCGTATCGATGCCGAGCGAGAATTCCACACCGCTGTCCAATGGAGGTAATTAAATAATGTAATTATTACAGATTCACGTGACTTCGTATATGTAATTTTTTATCTTGTATTTTTCTTTAATTGACATTTTTTCTTTCGCCCAGACCTCGTATATATGTATATGCAGATGTATTGATCAGATATCTTTATGCTATACATATATATTTGCACTTCTTTTTATTCTTATCTCTTGTCCTTTTTACTAAGTAGATTTGTCCTTTCCTATCCATTACCTATTCCCCTTTTACCTCTAATTCTTTGACTCTCATAGTTTGTCCATTTTTTCAAAACTTTCACTTTTTTGTTTTTTATTATATAACTCAAGTTATTGTTGCTTTATGTTAATACACAACATGTTAATTCTGTGGAAACTTGTAAGATTGTCTCTATACTGTTCAATAATCATGTATAATCTCTTTATATGCACTGTTAGTTTCCCATAAATAAATTAAATAAGATAAATAAAAGTACCAAATGCTTTAACTAGATACAAGAAGCCGAGTAGAGATGCCGGTTGCGCTGGTGGCGTTTTTATTTATTTTAGCCTTCTGAACGAAGTAGAATTCAACATTAAATGAAGTATGCTGAGACGGTTTAGCCGTGTGGATCGAAGAGCGAGGAAAGGGCGGTAATGGAAATATATGAGAAGAGTGCTGAGGGCAGCAGGAACAGAGGATATCCGCAAAAAACGGACAATTAATGATAAATAAAATAAGATATATAAAAGTGAATGAGGCAAAAGTGGTGTGCCAGGACAGAAGAGTGTATAGTCTCATCCTCTCTGCCTGCACCTACGGAGAAACGGCGTGATGATAAATTAGTTAGTTAGTCTTAGTGGAGAAGGAGATCATGTTTAAATTGAAAGTAATGTTTTCAGCAGAGGATTTCAATAGATTTGCCATTATTTTAGCAATGATCTTTCCCGCTGAGCTGAAACGTGAGATACCGCTTTTATATTGAAGATTATCGCAATAGCAGCATCTTTTAAGTCATCCAGACTTATTTCATCTCTTAAAGTGAACATTCAAAAGGAGAACATTGTGAGCGATACTTGAGAATGAAAACTGCAGGAGACAGGCATAACTGAAGAGCAATAGTACAATATATAATAGAACCTAATATAAAAGCAATAGTATATAGTATAACTTTTATAGTAGAATCTAATATAGGTTGACTGCCAAGAGTTTTTGTACGGCTCATGCAAATATATATATATATATATATATATATATATATATATATGGGCTTCTTATAAAAGAAGAATACATCTAAAAGAATGAGATGATTATACCAAAGCCCCCAGCTGTTGACCTATACCTCCAAACAGAATGCCAAGTGATGCAAACAAGAGGATAGAGATCTTCCTTTGCCCGAGATGCCTTGAAACTTGTGGGTCCAGCATTGCATCCTTTGGTCACCCGGGGACCCGCAATCGCGAAAGACAGGAAGGACAGCCGACGATGATGATGACATAAATTTATCTTTTTCACGCTCTTATTGAGAGAATCGAAGGCAGTCTCGACAATGCTCCTCACTGTAAATTTTGTAATTGTTTAGGTTAAATCAAGTGCTCCACATCACCAACCCAGCAAAATAAATTTTATAAAAAGTATTTTTATATACAGTAAGAAATTATATTTATTTTTTAAAATGAAAATATATAGTAAACAGCAATAAAGAATGTAATTTTGCGCTACTCAAATACCAATTCCAAACAACAATAATATAAATTGATTTCTGATACACATTCGTGATATTATTTCTGCTCCGTGACGTTAGGCCGGATATAAAATAAAAATAACAAGATAATAATTTACCGAAATACCGACTTTGATGAATGTATTTTTATTTCGCCGTGCGCTAGCGCTCAAAGCAGCGCCAAACTTCAACGATATTCAAAGAATTATTATTTTCCACACAATTGATGAGGTGGTAATGTGTGTGTAAGTGTGTATTCGAAGCAAGTTCGAACATATCAAAAATACTATTTTGTTCAAGGTGACGTAACTCGATCGAAAGTTAAACCATAGACATCCCGACAGTTAACAACATGACCAAGGCCCAGTTGTTCAGTCAGTGGTTTAAACTAAAACTAATCACACATTTTAATGAAATTAAAATAAATTAAATTTTAATAAATATTACTTCTACTTTACAGCCCTGGATGTTAAAAAAATGCTATTAATAATATTTTTATTATTTGATTAACAGGTATTTGAGTAATAGAAAATATTTAAAGGAATTATTTCGATTTGGTAATTAAAGCAATGAATATTCATACCGATTAAGGGGGGGGGGGCTAAGGTTAATTCGTACAAAAAAAGGCATGTTTTTGTGAATTTTTTGTGACGACACAGTTAAAATCTCTTTGGCGGTTTTTTTCCGAACCTTTCAAAAACTCTAATCAGAAAGGAGAAGCCCTTATTTATTTTACCCTTTTTCTTAAATTTAAATTCATGAAGCATCTGTCCCTTCCCATCTTCCTAAATCAAATGACATTAAGAGGGGGGGGGGTAAGGTTAATTCGTACAAAAAAAGGCATGTTTTTGTGAATTTTTTGAGACAACACAGTTAAAATGTCTTTATTAAAACCAATAGTACATTAAAGTATGATATTTGAAGAATATTGTGTAAAATTTTCAAGACGAAATATTAAGAAATACGGCAATGGCAGCAATTATTCGGACGTGTCTCGGAAAAAAGTAGAATTGCGGTGTCCATCATAACTTGGTTCTAAATCATCTGAAATCAAAAAATCAAAGTTCATTCGTTAGATAATAGATTTTCCCAGGTAACGCTGGGAGGTTTTTTGAAATTTCAATTTTTCAATTTTTTGGAATACTTTGAAGGGAAAAACGCGATTTTTTGCGAAAAATATCGACTAATTTGTTATTAAAAAATAAAAATTAGTAACAAATTTGAAAAAAACTCGACAGCGTTACCTCGTAAATTATGTACAGAAATAGTATTCAAAATTTCAAAAGGATCGGTGCAGTAGTTTTGAAGTTATGATGGACACCGACTTTGAAAACGTGAGATGTGGGGAAAACGCTTTAAAGTTTTGCACACTGTAAAATTCAAAATAAAACTCAACACTTATTTTATACTTACATATAATCGTCGATGCCATGTTCACACGGCAAAGAGCTTTCATCATCAGCATCTGTTTGTCCTTGTCTACGCAAAACTCTTCCAATGCAAATAGCACGTCCGGTAGTCCTCAGGTGAGCGCGTCTCTTAGCTGCCCGAGCAGGTATAGAAAATCAGTCTGAGTATCGCTCAAATGTTCATAATTTCGTCAATTTTGCTCCGATCGACTTGAAATTTTGACACAATATTCTTACGATGTTATACATTCATTTAAAAAATTAAAAATAAAATGCTAAAAAAAAAAGTTAAAAACCTTACCCCCTCCTTAAGTGGATTAAGGAACAAAGAATTTATAGCTAGATGTTGTCTCTAGTTGAATCTAGTCCACCCCATTTATTCAACATAGAGTATTTGTATACAGAGAGACATTTTTCATGTGCATCATATGGATCGCCATTAGAAAAATTATCATTTGTATGTCGAATCGAAGTAGAAATAAAAATTAATTGATTTACTGCGGAGAATTGCGACAAAAGATATTAATTATCATGCTCGGCATATGGGAGCAAAATAATTACAATAATGTTGAGAATGTATTTCAATGGAAACAAGTTTACGCTAAACGCTGGTTAACGCAACAAGCCACAACACGCGGCCGTCAAGAAATCTCATTTCCACAAGTAATAATATGAATATTACAAAACTTTTTACATTGTAAAGTGTTTGTAAAAAAATCTTATAAACTAGGATAGATAGATAATATCTAAAATATTCACATTGATTGGAAAATAATGTGGTTTTATTTTCAAATTACCACGATCTAAGATAACTAGATATTAAATATATTAGGAGTACGTACTGCTGTCCTCAAACAGGAAGTTTTAACTTTTCTGGGGATAGTTAAACATATATAAAAAAAATGTAATATTCACTGTCACTGTAACATGTATGCATTTATTTTATTTTCAACAAAGAATTCTATATGTATATAACTATTAAAAAATGTTAAAACTATTTTCATTTACATTTACCCTTCTTCTTTCTCTTCTCCCATTTCCCATTTCATTTGGAGTCGGCTCTCCTAACTCTTCTTTTCTACGATTCCCTAGTCTGGGCCATGGCTTCGTTCAACGAGCATTTTATCGCAATGTAAACAACATTTTATATGCCTTTTCTCAAAATCATATTTCCCATATCGGTGACCAAAATATCTCGTAAACTATCTGATCGAGTTTTTTCTAATTTTACGAATATTTTCTACATCAGTACCTACATGTTATGTGTTTTTTATTGTTTATGAACCAATAAAAAATTAAGAAATAAACTACTACTTGAGGAAGGATTTTTTGTGAAATCAAAATTATTATTATTACTTTTTTTTTTTTTTAAATATATTATTAAAAAAAATTTGATGAAATACTCATGTATATGATATGATTTGTTTTTTTTTATTTCAAAGGATCCGACTCCGAACAGAAGTGATTACCGCAAAGCCCTTTTATTCAAAGGCAGTCTGGGACAATGGCTGTATCTCATCTATTTGATATCATTTAAAAAATGTATAAAGATTCTTGAAATCCCATTCTCATTAACTCTTAACTAGGCATGACACTTTAAAAAACGATGTTATTAATGAATTTTCTGATATAAATCGTATTAAATACGAAATGTGTTATATTGATGTACGTTATATTCCGTGTAAGCATTTCTTCGTTCTTTTTTAGAGAATAATGTCGGATAAAAGGGATCATTACTGAACATAACGCTAGTTTCTCACAAAAAGTCTTTAAAATAACGACCGTTCGTTTGAACGAAATATGTATAACTATTAAAAATAATGAACATCCCACGCGCGTGAGGTTAGGCAATGGACCACAAGGCGGCGCGCCGCGGTTCGGAGCTTTGATACAAACTACAAAACAGCGATGAATCATTAACCCGATGTTCTTCACCACGTCATTGAAACCAAGTCTGTTTTGTTAGCCATTTCACATTTATTTGGAATTGTCTGAAAAGTCTGTTGAAAACGAAATATGTAATCTCAAAAATATGAAATAACGTTATAAAATGGCTTCATTTTATGAATACAGTAAACTCCCGATTACCCGGGATGGATAGTGAAAAGAAATCTCGGGTAATTGATTTCACGGTTAATCTAAAAGCACTGAAAAATTAACAAAAATAAGGGAATAAAACAAAAATGCATACTATATCACTTAATGTGCAAAAATCGGGCACGCGCGTTTACGTACAACAAAACTGCCACCGGGATATTGGAGGGCTTTCAAGTACTTTTTTGCATACTTTTTTACGGTTTAATTTACGATTTCTTTAAATGATCGAACCTTGATGAATTCTCGAGCAGCTAGCTTATTACAGCTTAATTTTTTGTGATGTTTACCATCCAGAAGACACCCTAAAACTACCCTGCAAACTTTAATACAACTGCAACTATTGCTTTGTCTGCGTAAATAAATTAAAAACGGCAAACAACGCCGCCGTCATAAATTAATTACACACTATTTTGTAAAGAAGTGAAAATAACAACGCAAATAACCCTTATAAGGCACTAAAACAAACTAAATAATTATATAAAAGAAATTAGAAATCATTTTTTTCAGACTTGATGGACAACCGATATTTTCTACTCTAATCTCGTGTGCGACTATAGTGTGAACAACGTAGAACATTTTCGTTTATAAAAATATTTTAAAATTTCTTCCGGACTTTCGGAATTTATCTAGGATAATCCGCATGCCGATTAATCAGATCCCGGATAATCGGGAGTTTGCTGTATATACAAGGATTTACGCTAGTACTCAACTAACCGCAGGGGTTTTAAACGGAATGTCTTTTGATGAAAATATTAGGTCCTTACATATATGAAATTGGTGTTTTGCCGTACTGGCAAATTTGATCTCAAATATCTTCTCTTTGGTTAGGAATTCCAAATCCAAATTTATACAGCTATTTACTCATGTATTTGTGTTTTGAAAATTATAATTCATTTGTTTTTTCCTCAATTGTTTTTTTTCTTTGCGTCACTCAGTTTACAAAATGAAAAACTTGAAATATCGCGTTATTTACAAGTACGAGTTCCACCGTGGCACCAGTGCTGCAGAAACGGCTCGAAGGATTAATGATGTGTATGGCGACGGTGCCGCAAAAGACAACACAGTGCGTTTTTGGTTCCAAAGTTTTCGTTCTGGAAATTTCGACCTGCAGAACAAGCCCCGTGGACGGCCGGAGACCAAAGTTGATAATGAAGAATTGAAGGCTATTGTGGAAGCGGAATCCATCGCAAACCACATCCGAGTTAGCTACAGGCTGCGGTGTTAGTGATAAAACTGTTTTAATCCACTTGAAGCAAATTGGTAAGGTGAAAAAGCTTGAAAGGTGGGTACCTCACGAATTGAGTGAAGCAAATCAACAAACGCGCGTTGACTGCTGCGTTGCATTACTCAACCGGCACAATAATGAAGGGATTTTAAATCGAATCATTACCTTTGATGAAAAGTGGATCCTGTACGATAATCGAAAGCGCTCATCGCAATGGGTGAACCCTGCCGAACCAGCCAAACCATGCCCCAAGCGAAAATTGACTCCAAAAAAGTTACTTGTGAGCGTTTGGTGGACTAGTGCTGGTGTCATTCACTACAGCTTTTTTAAATCTGGCCAGACGATTACGGCAGATGTCTATTGTCAGCAACTGCAAACCATGATAGAAAAGCTAGCTGCTAAACAACCGAGGCTGGTTAATCGCTCTAGGCCACTGCTGCTTCATGATAACGCTAGACCACACACTGCACAACAGACGGCTACCAAATTAGAGGAGCTTCAATTGGAATGTCTAAGACATCCACCGTACTCTCCGGACCTTGCCCCAACAGATTACCATTTTTTTCGAAATTTGGATAACTTCTTGCAAAGGAAAAAATTCAACTCCGATGGGGCAGTCCAAACCGCCTTCAAAGATTTTATTGATTCCCGTCCGAATGGTCTTTTTAGTAAAGGGATCGATGAACTACCTATGAGATGGCAAAAGTGCATAGATAGCAATGGTACATACTTTGATTAAATAAATATATTATAATAAAAAAAAATCGGCTTTATGTTCCTCCCATACTAAACGCCAATTTCATATAATCTAATATAATCTTAAATTTATTTCCGAGCTTTTGTATTGCTGTATTTAATTACAATACTATCTATTTGTTTATATTGCAAATTTGGAATATCTAAGAGTACATTTATATTCTCTTGCTGAATTACTATGTAGTTTTTGTAGAATATCTCATAATAATGTCGATTTAAAAGTGGTGAAAGGAAGATAAACACATATTTTGAGCGAAGAATAATTTATTAATAAGTTACTTAATCATAGTTCAACGATCGTGGGAGTTCAAAATTTAACTTAATGGTAGTAAGACTGGGCAGGGGCGGCGTATCCGTGGTAGGCGGGGGCGGCGTGGGCGTATACGGGAGCAGCGACCTTCAGCACGGGGGCGGCATGAGCGTACACGGGGGCAGCGACTTTCAATACGGGCTTGATGACCTGGGGGGTGCCTTCGTGACGGACCACGGCGTTGAAACCAGTGTGCTCATCGGCGGTGTAGTCTACGATACGACGGGTGCCGTCAGCCTCGATCAAGGTATATTGTCCCTGGACATTGTCACCATGACGGGTCTCCTGCTGGCTCTTGATATCTCCGGTGTGCTCATCATGGACGGAGTATTCGAAGTTGTATTCAGCTGGAGCTTCGGCGTATTGTTGAGCAGGGGCGGCATATGCTACTTTAACGGGGGCGGCATAGTGGACCTGGGCAGGGGCGGCATAGTGAGCCACAGGGGCGATCAGACCGGCGTTAGCCGCGGCCACGAAGCAAGCGAAAGCGAGGATCTAATCAAATAAAAGTAAAAAGTTATTAGATATAGTACATTGGATTATGATTATACATATTTACTAGAGTATGCTACAGCAATCAGTTTATTTACTGTTCATTTTAATAAAGCATAACCTTTAAGCACGAAGAAAATTATGATTTTTGAAATGAAATAGTT
>JADDOH010012261.1:0-52035 GCA_016648135.1 Agrypnia vestita
AATTCGGATAACTTCTTGCAAAGGAAAAAATTCAACTCCGATGGGGCAGTCCAAACGCCTTCAAAGATTTTATTGATTCCCGTCCGAATGGTTTTTTTATTAAAGGGATCGATGAACTACCTATGAGATGGCAAAAGTACATAGATAGCAATGGTACATACTTTGATTAAATAAATATATTATAATAAAAAAAAATCGGCTTTGTGTTCCTCCCATACTAAACGCCAATTTCATATGTAAGGACCTAATAGATAAATGAGTTTTAGAAGTTTTTCCGATAATAGTTCAACGTGAAGTTTCCAGTTTAGGTGCCTGTCTATTATAATTCCCAAGTATTTCACAATGTCTGCATTTTCCAGGTTTTGGTGTTGGCAATCGTGCATAGTCTTAAAAGCATAATTTTAAATCGCTAGATGGCTGCCCTCTTTTATCTATGCTGAATGTCAAATACTTAGTTTTTTTGAGATTGACTGTTAGCAAATTATTTTCCAGCATTTGTTGCAACCCAGTTCAGCTGCTTTGAAAACAAGATCCCATGTTGAAGCTTGAAACAGGAGTACTGTATCGTCTGCAAAAGTAACTATTTCCCCCCCTTTGTTAGCTTGCATAAATCGTTTATGTATAGGAGGAATAAAACAGGTCCTAGTTTACTTCCTTGAGGGACTCCGTATTTGATGATATGTTTTTTTTTTTAGTTTTGTTTTTATTTATTTATTTATTTTTTTTAATTTAATTTAGTTTTGTCAAGTTGTGTAAATTGTGTTCTCTCTCTAAGGTAAGTTTTGAACCAGTTGTAACTTGCTCCCGAAAGTCCAGTCTGTTTTAGTTTGTGAAGCATTTTTTCATGTGAAACTGTGTCAAAAGCTTTCGTCAAGTCTAGTGCTATTGCTATACATTTTTTATTATTGTCAAGTTTGTCTGAAATATAACCAATAACTTCCTGTACTGCTTCTTGTGTACCCCGATTTTTTTTAAATCCAAACTGGTTGTGGGCTAAAATTTGATGTTTTTCTAAAAAGTTGGTGAATTGATTACAAACACATTTCTCTAGCAGCTTAGATAGTTAATTTAGGTTGGAGATAGGTCGGTAGTTATTTGGATCGTATTTATTGCCAGCTTTGTGTATAGGTGTGATTTTAGCCGTTTTTAGTTGGGACGGGAAAATACCTTTTGTGATGCTTAAATTAAATATATGAACTATAGGTTTTAGCAATATTTCTTTGAACGATTTAATTACTCTAGCGGATATTCCGTCCGGGCCTGGAGAGCAGTCCATGTTCAGGTCATCTACTATTTTTTCCACATCTTTGTAACAGATAGGGGAGATCTCAAATTTGGGGAGATGGGATCCGTTAGTTTTTATATTATCGTAGTGTGACTGCTGTTTATATTTATTTAGTACTTTACGCGCTAGTGTTTCACCAATTGTGGAGAAGTGAAGGTTTAGTTTATCCGCTATTTCTTTCTTATCGGTGATGGTAGTGTTGTTGTGTACCAAAGTATTAATGTTACTTTTTTTATGTGTTTCAATACTATTTAATTCTTTTACGACATTCCATATGTTTTTAGTATTATTGTTTTGTTCGATTTTTTGTTTGTAGTGTTGTTCTTTCCTTTTTTTATTATGTTGTTACATATATTACGGTATCTTTTATAATACTGATATAGTGAATGGTTGAATGGATGTTTTTTTACTTGCTGATGAAGTTGGTCACGTTTGTGAGTGCATTTTATTATATTCGATGTTATCCAGGGTTTTATACATTTATATATTTTTCTAACATAAGAGGTAGTATTTTTTTCAATATGTTTATTAAAAGTGTTTAAGAATCTAGATAAAGCTACATCTGTTTGTTTTTATTTTTTTACGTCTATCCAGCTTTCTGTAATTAGATCAGTTTTAAGTTCTTCGAAGTTTGTTTGTTGGATTTTTGTTAGATGTTGCTTAAGCTGTAGTTTTGTGGTATTGCCGTGTAGCCCTAGAACAGTGCTGTAATGGTCGGTAATTATTGATTTAATGACAGCAGTCTGTTTGCTTAGTGTAATAATCTTATTTCGGGATGAGGTTGCTCCAAGTAAAGACTTTGTTCTCGTAAGTATTCATTCGGTAACAATAACGGTTTAGACAATCGTTTATACAGTAAGATGCGGTCTCGATAACAATGGTAGTAAAAGAGCCTCGACTCGACATTCACGCGTCTTTTTATACATTCTCTCTCTCTGTCATGCAGTCTCTTTCTGGCGACGCGACATACGTTCCTCAGATCTATTACATTTAGTTTTGATTTTACATATATGTGGTCAAGACAAGAACCTGACTCTCTGTTTTCCCGTGTTGCTACGCTTATTGTTTCAAGATAGCCATATGCTGACATTAGACACTCGTATTCGTGTGCTTGTTTGTGTTTGAGACCAATAGTGTTGATATTGATGTCACCCGCTATAATACAAGTCTGATATATGTTAATGTTATGTATGTTTTCTTCTAGTGAGTTAATAAATTCCGTTATACATGCGTTGCTAGGCGATCTGTAGATAGCTAGTATTGCAAGGGTGTTGTTAATTATTATTTTTAAACAATTTGCTTGTAATAAGGTAGGTTCATAGATAGTGACGTTTTTTACTTGTTTATTTATATATACAACAATACCATCCGATCTGTTTTGAGAAATTTCTGTCCTGAATGGTTCATAATTGTTAATGGGTCTGAGTAAGGTGTTATCTGTCGTCCAACATTCAGTCAGGATTATTACGTCAAATTCTATGTTGGTGTCAGTTAGGAAGATTAATAAATTGTCAAAGTTTTTTTTTATCGGATGTTCAGATTAAGTATTTTTATGTTGTATTGCCTGTTAAATGAAAGTGAGCATTTAGAGGCACAGTCAAGCGTTTCGGTTTTTATTTGCTTTATTGTACCTAAATTATTTATACATCAGAAAGACATTTTTGTTTGGGAAGGTTATGTAGTATTCTGGCTTGTCAAGCTTTATTTTGCATTTAAGATATATAACCATATTTATTTTTTTGTATTGTAAGCAACTTATACTTTTGAATTTATTATTTTTTTGTTTTGGCCAACTATAATATAACGACGTTTTATAACAGAAGAACGTTTTTTTTAATACCCTGAATGTTTTATATTGTATAACCCCCAAAATGAAACCAGTTAAATTTTGAATTGTAAAAGTAGTGTAGTGTAGTCATATAATCTTTTTCAAATCGTTATCATTTAATATATATATTTTATTAACTATATTTAAAAATAAAAACTACCAAATATATGTACCCTTTTTGAAAATAATAATAATAATAATAATAAAATTTTGAAAAAAAAAAATAATAATAATAATAAAAAGTAATGAGAACTATTACTTATACAAGGCGACAGAAAACGTGTAATCAAAATGTATTAGACACAAGGAAGAAACTTATTAAAACAGTTCAAACTCACGTGGTATGGGTACACATATCCCACTGGTGTTCTTCTGATAGCCCGTCTTGCAATTGCAACCGTTTGAGGGATCAGCATTCACGTCTCCGTTGCATGCTACAGAATTAGGAAACATATATTATAGGTCAAATATTTCGCCGGAAGTTGTGGGAAAGAGACGTTCTGTTCAGCGGAGCTTTACAGATAGACTGTCTGTAATCGTAAGCGACAAATGGTCCAAAAAAACCATGATTGTGTAGGATCTGAGAAGGCCCTTTGCATCAAATTAATCGGTAAAAAGAATATTTGTTTTATTTAAAAATAAACAAGTATAATCCGCTGTATTCTTTATTTATCCTTTCCGTTTGTAAGTTTATAAGTCGTTTCTTCAGTTTAGTTTGCATTTTATTTTCTTTGATTCTAATGAACATACCAGAAATTTTAATTTACAAAAATACGAGGTTTTTTTGTGTTTTTTAGGGAAAAAATGACAAACATATGTAAAATGCGGATAAGCTTGCGCACTGATTCGCATATTCTTTATTAAATACGTTTAAAAATAAAAACCACCAAGTAGATGTATCCTTTTCGAAAATAACCTTGTGATAATGGTAACTATTACTTATATTAGGCGACAGAAAACGTGTTATAAAAATGCATTAGACACAAGGAAGAAACAAATTAAAACAGTTTAAACTCACGTGGTATGGGCACACATATCCCACTGCTGTTCTTCTGATAGCCCGTCTTGCAATTGCAACTGTTTGAGGGATCAGCATTCACATCTCCGTTGCATGCTACAGAATTAGGAAACATATTTTAGGTCATATATTTCCCCGGGAGTTGTAGGAAAGAGAAGTTCTGTTCAGCGGAGCTTTACAAACAGGTTGTCTGTAATCTTAAGCGACAAATGCCCCAAAAAAAACATGAATGTGTAGGATCTGAAAAGGCCCTTTGCATAAAATTTACCGATAAAAAGAATATTCGTTTTATGAAAATATAACCAAATATAATCCGCTGTATTCTTTATTAATGCTTTCCGTTAATAAGTTTGACATGATCCCTCTCTGGACCCTCCTTCGTATCACTGTTGGTCAGTCAAAGGAAAATGGGCAGGTGAAATGATAAGCGTAACTTTTTCTTTATAATAATGAATTTAATGTTAAAACATGATAATGGTCTTTTCCATCGTCTTACAATTATACCTAAAATGGAGACAGTCATAAAAAAAATCTTATGCTAGGAAAAACTATTTCTACCTTAATTAATCCTTCGATCTTCTTCCTTCTCTCTTCTTTCTTCTCTCTTCTCGTTCCCGTGATAGGGCCCCGTCACAGCCCCGTTCACGTCCCTTATCGGCGCGCTCCTGGCGGGCAGGCTCCTCCGTCTCCTCCTGAACGACCGGCCGTTATTGAGGCGGTCATTCCTAACAGCTCGTCTCCTTTCTCGCCGCTTGCTGCCTTTTCCTCTCAAGGCAGGTTTTCCCGACTCCAGCGTGCTCCACTAGCACGTCACTTCCTTCACCATCTGGGTACCCAACTCACTGGCCGTCTCGCCTGGTTCATTATCTCCGTCTGTCGCGCGCACTTCCTGCCGCCGATCGCTTCCGGCTATCCCCCAACAGTCTATCAATGTTCACTCGCGACCAATTTCATTATCGCCCGACTTTAGTCTCTATAGTCACGACCTCTCGCCATTTCGAACTATCTCGCGACTCCGAACTGTTTTTATTACTCCGAACTCCGTCGCGGCCCGTCAAGATCTGCCCTTCACTTTTGGCTCCCGGGGCCCTCAACCCCGACCCCGGCGGGTGTGTTTATCATCCCGCACCACGCCTGTCCTCACATGTCATTGGCCATCGACATCAATGAGATCGATAGGCCTGACTTAACGTACCTATTGGCCCACGCCCCCGTATAATCACTTATTCTAAGCAAATACAATTAGATAGGCACAAAAAGTAATGTACACTGATACTACATATTTAACGCTATCTAAGAGGAACATAACTATACATAACATAATATAACAAACAAAATTATCAACAAAAATATACAGTAGGTACCAACAAACTTAGTTTTATACAGTACAATGCTCCGTCCTAGGATATACTTGTACGGACATAAAGTACATCGTTTTACCTTAATCTAATTACAACTACTTCATAATCGGAGCCCCATAATCACCTTAATTCTAAGTAGGTACTAGGTACATGACGCTAATCTTACATAAAAAATATTCGCAATTGCAAGCGATACAAGTGATGACGAAAAAAAAGGAACCCATTATCATGTTACGTGCAGTTTATATTTTAAATTACGAACAGATATGGCCAGCGGAACTCTGGGAACGTCTTCAAAACAAAAATCTTTTCGTGTACCTGTCACCCTCTTTATAATTAATGTGACTTTTGGATGAAAACCAGAACATGGACGCTGGCGTTGCAAAAAAAAACTGTCGCCTTTTCGTTATCGTCTCGATTGATTCCTAAGAAATTTAGGAATCAGCCAAAGGCGTGAGAAAGTTTCCCTTCTCACGACTGTGTGTGTCACATGTGTGACATCAAGTTTATAAGTCGTTTTTTCGGTTTAGTTGCATTTTTTTTCATTGATTTTAATGAACATATCAGAAATTTTCATTTACAAAAATATGAAGTTTTTTAGTGTTTGTTAGGAAAAATGGCAAACATATTCAAAATGCGGATAAGCTTGCGCACTGATTCGCATATTCTTTATTAAATATGTTTAAAAATAAAAACTACCAAGTAAATGTATCCTTTTCGAAAATAACCTTGTGATAATGATAACTATTACTTATATAAGGCGACAGAAAACGTGTAATAAAAATGCATTAGACACAAGGAAGAAACTTATTAAAACAGTTCAAACTCACGTGGTATTGGCACACATATCCCACTGCTGTTCTTCTGATATCCCGTCTTGCAATTGCAATTGTTGGAGGGATCAGCATTCACGTCTCCGTTGCATGCTACAGAATTAGAAAACAAATTTTAGGTCAAATATTTCGCCGGAAGTCTGTACGAAATCTTAAGCGACAATTGCTCCAAAAAAAACATAAATGTGTAGGATCTGAAAAGGCCCTTTGCATAAAATTTGTCGATAAAAAGAATATTTGTTTTACTTAAATATAAACAAGTATAATCCGCTCTATTCTTTATTAATGTTTTCCGTTATTAAGTTTATAAGTCGTTTCTTCAGTTAAGTTAAAATAAAGTGAGCAGTGAAGTAAATCAGTAGGCTTTACTTTATATCCTTTTCGAAACACCATAAATCAAAAAGATAACAATAAATAGATTAAATCAGAAAATCGTCATTTTTTCAGTTAAGATTGCATTATTTTTTCTTTGATTTTAATGAACATATCAGAAATTTTCATTTACAAAAATACGAGTTTTATGTGTTTGTTAGGGAGAATATGACAAACATATGAAAATGCGGATAAGCTTGCGCGCTGATTCGCGAGATTACCATAATCATGATATATATTTTATTAACTATATTTAAAAATAAAAACCATCAAATCGATGTACCCTTTTTGAAAATAACCATGAAGTAATGAGAACTATTACTTATATAAGTCGACAGAAAACGTGTAATCAAAATGTATTAGACACAAGAAACTTATTAAAACAGTTCAAACTCACGTGGAATGGGTACACATATCCCACTGGTGTTCTTCTGATAGCCCGTCTTGCAATTGCAACCGTTTGAGGGATCAGCATTCACGTCTCCGTTGCATGCTACATAATTAGGAAACATATATTATAGGTCAAATATTTCGCCGGAAGTTGTGGGAAAGAGACGTTCTGTTCAGCGGAGCTTTATAGACAGACTGTCTGTAATCTTAAGCGACAAATGCTCCAAAAAAACCATGATTGTGTACGATCTGAGAAGGCCCCTTGCATAAAATTTATAAGTAAAAAGAAAATTTGATTTATTTAAAAATAAACAAGTATAATCCGCTGTATTATTTATTTATGATTTCCGTTTATAAGTTTATAAGTCGTTTCTTCAGTTAAGTTTGCATTTTATTTTCTTTGATTCTAATGAACCTATCAGAAATTTTAATTTACAAAAATACGAAGTTTTTGTGTTTTTTAGGGAAAAAATGACAAACATATGTAAAATGCGGATAAGTTTGCGCACTGATTCGCATATTCTTTATTTAATATGTTTAAAAATAAAAACCACCAAGTAGATGTATCCTTTTTGAAAATAACCTTGTGATAATGATAACTATTACTTATATAAGGCGACAGAAAACGTGTAATAAAAATGCATTAGACACTAGGAAGAAACAAATTAAAACAGTTAAAACTCACGTGGTATGGGCACACATATCCCACTGCTGTTCTTCCGATAGCCTGTCTTGCAATTGCAACTGTTTGAGGGATCAGCATTCACGTCTCCGTTGCATGCTACAGAATTAGGAAACATATTTTAGGTCATATATTTCGCCGGAAGTTGTGGGAAAGAGACGTTCAGTTCAGCGGAGCTTTACAAACAGGTTGTCTGTAATCTAAAGCGACAAGTGCTCCAAAAAAACATGAATGTGTAGGATCTGAAAAGCCCCTTTGCATAAAATTTATAGATAAAAAGAATATTTGTTTTATTAAAATATAAACAAGCATAATCCGCTGTATTCTTTATTAATGCTTTCCGTTAATAAGTTTATAAGTAGTTTCTTGAGTTTAGTTGCATTTTTTTTCGTTGATTTTAATGAACATATCAGAAATTTTCATTTACAAAAACACGAAGTTTTTTAGTGTTTGTTAGGGAAAAATGACAAACATATTCAAAATGCGGATAAGCTTGTGCATTGATTCGCATATTCTTTATTAAATATGTTTAAAAATAAAAACCACCAAGTAAATGTATCATTTTCGAAAATAACCTTGTGATAATGATAACTATTACTTATATAAGGCGACAGAAAACGTGTAATAAAAATGCATTAGACACAAGGAAGAAACTTATTAAAACAGTTCAAACTCACGTGGTATTGGCACACATATCCCACTGCTGTTCTTCTGATATCCCGTCTTGCAATTGCAATTGTTGGAGGGATCAGCATTCACGTCTCCGTTGCATGCTACAGAATTAGAAAACAAATTTTAGGTCAAATATTTCGCCGGAAGTTCTGGGAAAGAGACGTTCTGTTCAGCGGAGCTTTACAGACAGTCTGTAATCTTAAGCGAAATCTTAAGCGACAATTGCTCCAAAAAAAACATAAATGTGTAGGATCTGAAAAGGCCCTTTGCATAAAATTTGTCGATAAAAAGAATATTTGTTTTACTTAAATATAAACAAGTATAATCCGCTCTATTCTTTATTAATGTTTTCCGTTATTAAGTTTATAAGTCGTTTCTTCAGTTAAGTTAAAATAAAGTGAGCAGTGAAGTAAATCAGTAGGCTTTACTTTATATCCTTTTCGAAACACCATAAATCAAAAAGATAAGAATAAATAGATTAAGTCAGAAAATCGTCATTTTTTCAGTTAAGTTTGCATTATTTTTTCTTTGATTTTAATGAACATATCAGAAATTTTCATTTACAAAAATACGAGTTTTATGTGTTTGTTAGGGAAAATATGACAAACATATGAAAATGCGGATAAGCTTGCGCGCTGATTCGCGAGATTACCATAATCATGATATATATTTTATTAACTATATTTAAAAATAAAAACCATCAAATCGATGTACCCTTTTTGAAAATAACCTTGAAGTAATGGGAACTATTACTTATATAAGTCGACAGAAAACGTGTAATCAAAATGTATTAGACACAAGAAACTTATTAAAACAGTTCAAACTCACGTGGTATGGGTACACATATCCCACTGGTGTTCTTCTGATAGCCCGTCTTGCAATTGCAACCGTTTGAGGGATCAGCATTCACGTCTCCGTTGCATGCTACAGAATTAGGAAACATATATTATAGGTCAAATATTTCGCCGGAAGTTGTGGGAAAGAGACGTTCTGTTCAGCGGAGCTTTATAGACAGACTGTCTGTAATCTTAAGCGGCAAATGCTCAAAATAACCATAAATGTGTAGGATCTGAGAAGGCCCTTTGCATAAAATTTATCGATAAAAAGAATATTTGTTTTATTTAAAAATAAACGAGTATAATCCGCCGTATTCTTTATTTATGCTTTCCATTAATAAGTTTATAAGTCGTTTCTTCAGTTAAGTTTGCATTTTATTTTTTTTATATTTGATATTAAATTTAAATTTCTGATATTTCTAATGAACATATCAGAAATTTTAATTTACAAAAATACGAAGTTTTTTGTGTTTTTTGTATTATGCGCACTGATTCGCATATTCCTTAAATAATATGTTTAAAAATATAAACCACCGAGTAGATGTATCCTTTTCAAAAATAACCTTAACTAATAATAATAATAATGATAACTATTACTAGATTATATGTGCTTGACATATTGACGTAAGCTGTTGTACTTTTTTCTCTCTCACATAATTTAAATTTACAAGTAATTATCAAGAATCTTCCTGAGTCTTCTTGTATCATAAAAAATGTGCAGTGCAGTGATACTATAACCTGATTTATATTGTGAGATATAAAGGAAACAGATAGTTATTTCTGTTTTAAAATCTCTTGTCAGTTCAGAATCTCAGTGGTATTATTGTTACATCGATCCCTAGCCAGCACTGTGTTGAATACTTGTACCTAACGGACACATAGCTCAATTATAGTACACGCTGACCAGCTGGTACCATCCACTCTTCACTAATCAGGGCAGCTACAGCTGGAGGCCCGCTCAAGTTAATTTTCATTATTTATTTTTTATAGAAATATTTCTTACTCGGTGACTATCAACCTTCACAATGAGTCAGTCTCACGAACCAAACAGTGCCCACCTTTATATTCAGCAAGACACTGACACGCTGCACGCAATAAACAACATGCTAACTGAGCAAAACAAATTCACAAAGGATCAAATAACTAAGCTTATGCCTAAAACTACAGATCTTCCGGGAATTATAGGCCACATCACAGACAAGCTAGCCTCGGTCGAAGGCGAATTATTCGCTTACAAAAATATGCAGAAGTATTCGCCTAGTAAAAAATCTAATGCCAATTTGGATAGCGATCTATATCAAGTAATCGAGGAAATGGAAGACCGCAGATCCAAATCAAATAACGTCATTGTTTATAACTTTCCAGAAAACTCATCACAAAGTGTGTCCGACCTAATCATCCAGGATTCAAACGAAATACATAAGATTATGAAAGATATCAAGGCAGACATCGTTATTAATGACTTCTCAGTCCAAAGACTTGGATATAAAAAAATGATAAAATTAGACTGTTACGAGTAACTTTTACAGAAAGATCCACTGCCGAACTGGTTCTGAAAAAACGGTTTGATTTGAAAACTGAGAAGAAAAGAATAGTTAAAGACTTGACATTATGGCAACGCAACAAATTATCAGAAATAAGTAAAGAACTCGAATCCAGAAAACAAGAAGGCGAAGAGGATATAACTATAAAGTACATATATGGGAAACCAACGATAACAAAAATTAATAAAAAAAAAATAATAATAAGTAGGACTATACTATACTATCAGAACGTAAGAGGAATGAAGAGCAAATTAAATGAATTTCGTTATAACTTATTAACTGTAAAGCCGCAAATAATACTACTAACTAGGCCTGGAATTGTACAATGTTTACCATTCAGACAGAAGCACCACAACCAGCCACAAAACTCGAGGCGGTGGCGTACTCATTGCGATTCCAAAAACATTAATTCACACCGAGTATATGCTAAAAATAATCATGTTGAACAGCTCTTCGTTACTTTACTCCCAGGCGAGAATAAAACATTAATTAGCTGTGCGTACATTCCTCCTTCCTCCGACGTTCAGTTGTATAGAAGTCACATCGAAGATCTTGAATATGTTATTATGAAAAATCCAAGCAAAAAATTACTCATTGTAGGCGATTATAACTTGCCACATATAAATTGGGACGTATTTGAACAACCACATCTAATGAAAGCAGTCATGAAATCATGGCTATGATTAACTTTTTGGGCTTTTCACAAAAAAATAATGTTAAGAACATCAACAATAGAATTCTAGACCTTATATTAACAAATGACCAAAACCTGTATCTAACCATAGCACTAGAACCCCTACTAACGATTGATCAAAATCATGTGCATTAAAATACTGTAACGTACCTAGTCACAACCATCAGTGCAATATGGTCTTACATAACTTCAACAGATGTGACTATCTAAAAGTAAACGATTCTCTC
This sequence comes from Agrypnia vestita, assembly GCA_016648135.1. NCBI lineage: Eukaryota > Metazoa > Arthropoda > Insecta > Trichoptera > Phryganeidae > Agrypnia > Agrypnia vestita. The sequence continues at coordinate 11,743 of JADDOH010012261.1, forward strand.
CGTTAAATTGACTGGTCTTTTTTAAAACTCAAAACTATAAATCAGAATATTGACAAACTTTATCAAATCTTATATGAAATAGTTGACAAATATGTACCCCACTAATATAATTATCATAGTACCTACCCAAAATGGTTCGATAATACTTTAATTAACCTAATAGTGAAGAAAAAAACAGCATATAAAAATTACAGAGAAAGCGGATTAATATCTGATTACGAAACTTTCTCGTCCTTTAGATATAAATGTAAACAATTATCAGATAAATTATATAAACAATATATATCTCAAATCAAAAGAAACCCAGATGAAACTAAATATAAATAAATTCTGGTAATACACAAACTCTCTGAAAAGGGACGATTCAACCGTGCCTAGCACCATGCACTATAATAATGCCTTCACCAACAGCAAAAATGCTATCTCTAACCTGTTCGCGGATCACTTCAAAAGTGTTTACGTGTGTGATAATCCCAACGAAACAATTCCCAACTTCTCATGCACTAACGGAGCACTCACACCACCCATTAGCTTTACTAAACAAGAAATTTCAATTGAAATAATGGAGTTAGACATAAAAAAAGGACCAGGCCCGGATCGAATACCTCCAATATTTATAAAAAAATGTACTGAACTGTTGTACCCTTTATCCGTTATCTTTAACCAATCCATCCAGACCGGTTACTTCCCTGACATATGGAAACTTACCTACATTACCCCAATCCACAAAAAAGGCGACAAATCTGATATAAAAAATTACAGACCCATTTGTATTTTATCTGTATTACCAAAACTTCTAGAAAAACTAGTTCTAAATAAAATCACTAACCCAATATGTCAAATCATCACTCATTTCCAGTATGGATTTATAAGCGGTAGATCAACTTTGACAAACCTTACACTGTATACGACATTTATTTCTAAAAATCTAGACAATAGAGGACAGGTGGATGAGATTTACACAGATTTTAGCAAAGCCTTTGACACAGTCAGCCACAAGATCTTACTAGCAAAATTATGTAAATTAGGAATACAGGGAAATCTCCTAAGCTGGTTCACAAGCTATCTACTAGATAGAAACCTGCAAGTCAGAATAAACGACTCTCTGTCATACAAATTTACATCAAGCAGTGGCGTACCGCAAGGTTCCCACATAGGACAGTTCTTATTTATTTTCTTCATTAACGCCATTGTTGCAATTTTCAAAGACCCAATAAATGTCTTGTTATTTGCAGACGACATGAAAATTTAAACATCAATAAAATCCCTAAACGACTGCGTGATGCTTCAAGAATCACTAAAAAAACTTCACGATTGGTGAACTATCAATAAACTTCACTTAAATACAGATAAATGCCAAAGTATCACCTTCTGCAGAATTAAAAATCCAATTGTTTTTAACTATCAGATTGATAACATCCATCTAAATAAAGTATATGAGGTCAATGATTTGGGAATCACAATAGATTCAAAATTAAACTATATAAGTAACATTAACAATATCTCCAACAAAGGAATGAAAATGCTTGGATTTATAATTCGCAATTCCCAAAACTTTAACAATTTTTCTACTTGCATATATCTATATAAATCCCTAGTAAGAAGTCAGTTAGAATACTGCAGCCCTCTATGGTCACCATATTACAGAAGCCACATCTACACAATAGAAAAAGTACAATACAAATTTTTAAGATATTTAAACTATAGGTTACGTATCCCAATAGAACAAATTAACTACAACTATCTTCTACAAACGTCAAGGCTAACGAAACTCTGTGATAGACGTATAATAGCTGACTTAATTTTTCTATTCAAAATAATTAATAGTAACAGATTGGATGCACCTGACCTCCTATCGCTTATTACAATCAACGTGCCACAAAGGCATACCCGTTCCCAAAATACTTATTTTTGCAACAAAATGAATAGTGTGCACTTCCAACACTGTACGATTAACATATTACTTACACTAAGGAACGAATACGCACACATATCGGATATCTTCAGTGTTGCATTAGAGTGCTACCGTACCCATCTCAATAACTACTTCTTAGAGAAATAATGCAAACCATTTTAGTTTCTATCGTAGTTTAACTCTGTCGCTACATAATTTCATAAATTGTAATTAATTCACATTAGTTAACGTTTTCATACTATTAAATATATATTACTTCTTCTTAATACTTTTGTTACTGTATATTTACTCTGTAATAATTATTTTATATCTCTGTTATTTTATGCGTACTTTGACAATATTATGTTATTTTATATGAACTCTGTATTCTACATATTTTATATTTATTATCGTATACTTACTTTTACTAACTCGCTCATTTTATATTATAAGGTAATAAGTAAAACATCAAATTACTGTAATAGGTTTTGTAACCGTTGAAATAAATAAATAAATATAAGACGACAGAAAACGTGTACTAAAAATACATTAGACACTAGGAAGAAACAAACAGTTCAAACTCACGTGGTATGGGCACACATATCCCACTGCTGTTCTTCCGATAGCCCGTCTTGCAATTGCAAGCGTTTGAGGGATCAGCATTCACGTCTCCGTTGCATGCTACAGAATTAGGAAACATATTTTAGGTCATATATTTCGCCGGAAGTTGTGGGAAAGAGACGTTCTGTTCAGCGCAGCTTTACAAACAGGTTATCTGTAATCTTAAGCGACAAATGCTCCAAAAAAAAACATGAATATGTAGGATCTGAAAACGCCCTTTGCATAAAATTTATCGATAAAAGGAATATTTATTTTATTAAAATATAAACAAGTATAATCCGCTGTATTCTTTATTAATGCTTTCCGTTAATAAGTTTATAAGTCGTTTCTACAGTTTAGTTGCATTTTTTTTCGTTGATTTTAATGAACATATCAGAAATTTTCATTTACAAAAATACGAAGTTTTTTAATGTTTGTTAAGGAGAAATGACAAACATTTTCAAAATGCGGATAAGCTTGCGCACTGATTCGCATATTCTTTATTAAATATGTTTAAAAATAAAAACTACCAAGTAAATGTATCCTTTTCGAAAATAACCTTGTGATAATGAAAACTATTACTTATATAAGGCGACAGAAAACATGTAATAAAAATGCATTAGACACAAGAAAGAAACTTATTAAAACAGTTCTAACTCACGTGGTATGGGCACACATATCCCACTGCTGTTCTTCTGATAACCCGTCTTGCAATTGCAACTGTTTGAGGGATCAGCATTCACGTCTCCGTTGCATGCTACAGAATTAGGAAACATATTTAAGGTCAAATAATTCGCCGGAAGTTGTGGGAAAGAGACGTTCTGTTCAGCGGAGCATTACAGACAGGCTGTCTGTAATCTTAAGCGAAAAATCATAAAAAAAAAACATGAATCTGTAGGATCTGAAAAGGCCCTTTGCATAAAATTTATCGATAAAAAGTATATTTGTTATTTTTAAATATAAACATGGATAATCCGCTGTCTTCTTGATTAATGCTTTCCGTTGATAAGTTTATAAGTCGTTTCTTCAGCTTAGTTAAAATAAAGTGAGCAGTGAGGTAAATCAGTAGGCTTTACTTTGTATCCTCTTCGAAACACTATAAATCAAAAAGATAAGAATAAGTAGATTAAGTCAGAAAATCGTCGTTTCTTCAGTTTAGTTTGCATAATTTTTTATTTGATTTTAATGAACATATCAGAAATTTTCATTTACAAAAATACGAAGTTTTTTATGTTTGTTAGGGAAAATATGATAAACATGCAAAATGCGGATAAGCTTGCGCGCTGATTCGCGTGATTGCCATTATCATTATATATATTATATTAACTATATTTAAAAATAAAAACCACTAAACAGATGTACCCTTTTTGAAAATAACATAATAATAATGATAACTATTACTTATACAAGGCGACAGAAAACGTGTAATTAAAATACATTAGACACAAGGAAGAAGAAATTTATTAAAACAATTCAAACTCACGTGGTATGGGTACACATATCCCACTGGTGTTCTTCTGATAGCCCGTCTTGCAATTGCAACCATTTGAGGGATCAGCATTCACGTCTCCATTGCATGCTACAGAATTAGGAAACATATTTTAGGTCAAATATTCCGCCGGAAGTTGTGGGAAAGAAACGTTCTGTTCAGCGGAGCTTTTCAGACAGGCTGTCTGTAATCTTAAGCGACAAATGCTCCAAAAAAAAACATGAATGTGTAGGATCTGAAAAGGCCCTTTGCATAAAATTTATCGATAAAAAGAATATTTGTTTTTTTTAATATAAACAAGTATAATCCGCTGTATCTTTACTAATACTTTCCGTTAATAAGTTTATAAATCTTTTCTTCAGTTGAGTTTGCATTTTTTTGTTTGATTTTAATGAACATATGAGAAATTTTCATTTACAAAAGTACGAAGTTTTTTTGTGTTTTTTGGGGAAAAAATGACAAACAAATGTAAAATGCGGATAAGCTTGCGCACTGATTCGCATATTCCTTATTAAATATGTTTAATAATAAAAACTAGCAAGTAGATGTATCCGTTTCGAAAATAACCATGTAATAATAACCAGAGTAGCTTGTTGGTCTTCTGGTTAGGACACTCGCCTCGTAATCCAAAGGTCGCGGGTTCGAATCTCAGCCCAGACTAGCAAGTTAGTCCTATTTTCATAGCACAAGCATTTAGCTTAGTTTGAAAATAGTAAGAATATTAATGTGACACGTATTCCGTGTTCGCATCTCTATTTTAAAAAAAAACACAGAAAACGTGTACTAAAAATGCATTAGTCACAAGGAAGAAACGAATTAAAACAGTTCAAACTCACGTGGTATGGGCACACATATCCCACTGCTGTTCTTCCGATAGCCCGTCTTGCAATTGCAACCGTTTGAGGGATCAGCATTCACGTCTCCGTTGCATGCTACAGAATTAGGAAACATATATTTTAGGTCAAATATTTAGCCGGAAGTTGTGGGAAAGAGACGTTTTGTTCAGCGGAGCTTTACAGACAATCTGTCTGTAATCTTAAGAGATAAACGCTCCAAAAAAAACATGAATATGTAGGATCTGAGAAGGCCCTTTGCATAAAATTTATCGATAAAAGGAATGTTTATTTTATTTAAAAATAAACAAGTATATTCCGCTGTATTCTTTATTAATGCTTTCCGTTAATAGGTGAATAAGTCATTTCTTCAGTTAAGTTTGCATTTTATTTTCTTTGATTCTAATGAACCAATCAGAATTTTTCATTTCCAAAATACGATTTTTTTTGTGTTTGTTAGGAAAAATGACAAACATATTCAAAATGTAGATAAGCTTGCGCACCCATTCGCATATTCTTAATTAAATATGCTTAAAAATAAAATCTAGCAAGTACATGTATCCGTTTCGAAAATAACCATGTAATAATGATAACTATCCACATAACTATAAGGCCACAGAAAACGGGTACTAAAAATGCATTAGTCAAAAGGAAGAAACAAATTAAAACAGTTCAAACTCACGCGGTATGGGCACACATATCCCACTGCTGTTCTTCTGATAGCCCGTCTTGCACTTGCAATTGTTTGAGGGATCCGCATTCGCGTCTCCATTGCATGCTACAGAATTAGGAAACATATATTTTAGGTCAAATATTTAGCCGGAAGTTGTGGGAAAGAGACGTTTTGTTCAGCGGAGCTTTACAGACAATCTGTCTGTAATCTTAAGAGATAAATTCTCCAAAAAAAACATGAATATGTAGGATCTGAGAAGGCCCTTTGCATAAAATTTATCGATAAAAGGAATGTTTATTTTATTTAAAAATAAACAAGCATATTCCGCTGTATTCTTTATTAATACTTTCCGTTAATAAGTGTATAAGTCATTTCTTCAGTTTAGTTTGAATTTTTTTTTGTTGATTTTAATGAACATATCAGAAATTTTCATTTACAAAAATACGATTTTTTTTTGTGTTTGTTAGAGAAAAATGACAAACATATTCAAAATGTGGATAAGCTTGCGCACCCATTCGCATATTCTTTATTTAATATGCTTTAAAATAAAAACTAGCAAGTAGATGTATCCGTTTCGAAAATAACCGTGTAATAATGATAACTATAACTTATGTAAGGCCACAGAAAACGTGTACTAAAAATGCATTAGTCACAAGGAAGAAACGAATTAAAACCGTTCAAACTCACGTGGTATGGGCACACATATCCCACTGCTGTTCTTCTGATAGCCCGTCTTGCACTTGCAATTGTTTGAGGGATCCGCATTCGCGTCTCCATTGCATGCTACAGAAATAGGAAACATATATTTTAGGTCAAATATTTAGCCGGAAGTTATGGAAAAGAGACGTTTTGTTCAGCGTAGTTTTACAGACAAACTGTCTGTAATCTTAAGAGATAAATGCTCCAAAAAAAACATAAATGTGTAGGATCTGAGAAGGCCCTTTGCATAAAATTTATTGATAAAAGGAATATTTTTTTTATTTAAAAATAAACAAGTATATTCCGCTGTATTCTTTATTAATGCTTTCCGTTAATAAGTTTATAAGTCATTTCTTCAGTTTAGTTTTTTTTTTTCGTTGATTTTAATGAACATATCAGAAATTTTCATTTACAAAAATACGATTTTTTGTGTTTGTTAGGAAAAATGACAAACATATTCAAAATGTGGATAAGCTTGCGCACTGTTTCGCATATTCTTTATTAAATATGCTTCAAAATAAAAACTAGCAAGTAGATGTATCCGTTTCGAAAATAACCATGTAATAATAACCAGAGTAGCTTGTTGGTCTTCTGGTTAGGACACTCGCCTCGTAATCCAAAGGTCGCGGGTTCGAATCTCAGCCCAGACTAGCAAGTTAGTCCTATTTTCATAGCACAAGCATTTAGCTTAGTTTGAAAATAGTAAGAATATTAATGTGACACGTATTCCGTGTTCGCATCTCTATTTAAAAAAAAAACACAGAAAACGTGTACTAAAAATGCATTAGTCACAAGGAAGAAACGAATTAAAACAGTTCAAACTCACGTGGTATGGGCACACATATCCCACTGCTGTTCTTCTGATAGCCCGTCTTGCACTTACAATTGTTTGAGGGATCAGCATTCGCGTCTCCGTTGCATGCTACAGAAAGAGGAAACATATATTTTAGGTCAAATATTTCGCCGGAAGTTGTGGGAAAGCAACGTTTTGTTCAGCGGAGTTTTACAGACAAACTGTCTGTAATCTTAAGAGATAAATGCTCTAAAAAAAAACATCAATGTGTAGGATCTGAGAAGGCCCTTTGCATAAAATTTATCGATAAAAGAAATATTTGTTTTATTTAAAAATAAACATGTATATTCCGCTGTATTCTTTATTAATGCTTTCCGTTAAGATGTTTATATGTCATTTCTTCAGTTTAGTTTGAATTTTTTTTTTTCGTTGATTTTAATGAACATATCAGAAATTTTCATTTACAAAAATACGATTTTTTTTATGTTTGTTAGGAAAAATGACAAACATATTCAAAATGTGCATAAGCTTGCGCACCCATTCGCGTATTCTTAATTAAATATGCTTAAAAATAAAAACTAGCAAGTAGATGTACCCGTTTCGAAAATAACCATGTAAAAATGATAACTATTACTTATATAGAGTCACAGAAAACATGTACTAAAAATGCATTAGTCACAAGGAAGAAACGAATTAAAACAGTTCAAACTCACGTGGTATGGGCACACATATCCCACTGCTGTTCTTCTGATAGCCCGTCTTGCACTTGCAATTGTTTGAGGGATCAGCATTCGCGTCTCCGTTGCATGCTACAGAAAGAGGAAACATATATTTTAGGTCCAATATTTCGCCGGAAGTTGTGGGAAAGAAACGTTTTGTTCAGCGGAGCTTTACAGACAAACTGTCTGTAATCTTAAGAGATAAATGCTCCAAAAAAAACATGAATATGTAGGATCTGAGAAGGCCCTTTGCATAAAATTTATCGATAAAAGGAATGTTTATTTTATTTAAAAATAAACAAGCATATTCCGCTGTATTCTTTATTAATGCTTTCCGTTAATAAGTGTATAAGTCATTTCTTCAGTTTAGTTTGAATTTTTTTTTGTTGATTTTAATGAACATATCAGAAATTTTCATTTACAAAAATACGATTTTTTTTTTGTGTTTGTTAGAGAAAAATGACAAACATATTCAAAATGTGGATAAGCTTGCGCACCCATTCGCATATTCTTTATTAAATATGCTTTAAAATAAAAACTAGCAAGTAGATGTATCCGTTTCGAAAATAACCGTGTAATAATGATAACTATAACTTATGTAAGGCCACAGAAAACGTGTACTAAAAATGCATTAGTCACAAGGAAGAAACGAATTAAAACCGTTCAAACTCACGTGGTATGGGCACACATATCCCACTGCTGTTCTTCTGATAGCCCGTCTTGCACTTGCAATTGTTTGAGGGATCCGCATTCACGTCTCCGTTGCATGCTACAGAAATAGGAAACATATATTTTAGGTCAAATATTTAGCCGGAAGTTATGGGAAAGAGACGTTTTGTTCAGCGTAGTTTTACAGACAAACTGTCTGTAATCTTAAGAGATAAATGCTCCAAAAAAAACATGAATGTGTAGGATCTGAGAAGGCCTTTTGCATAAAATTTATCGATAAAAGAAATATATGTTTTATTTAAAAATAAACAAGTATATTCCGCTGTATTCTTTATTAATGCTTTCCGTTAATAAGTTTAGAAGTCATTTCTTCAGTTTAGTTTGAATTTTTTTTCGTTGATTTTAATAAACATATCAGAAATTTTCATTTTCAAAAAAACGATTTTTTTGTGTTTGTTAGGAAAAATTACAAACATATTCAAAATGTGGATAAGCTTGCGCACTGATTCGCATATTCTTTATTAAATATGCTTATAAATAAAAACTAGCAAGTACATGTATCCGTTTCGAAAATAACCATGTAATAATGATAACTATCCACATAACTATAAGGCCACAGAAAACGGGTACTAAAAATGCATTAGTCACAAGGAAGAAACAAATTAAAACAGTTCAAACTCACGCGGTATGGGCACACATATCCCACTGCTGTTCTTCTGATAGCCCGTCTTGCACTTGCAATTGTTTGAGGGATCCGCATTCACGTCTCCGTTGCATGCTACAGAAATAGGAAACATATATTTTAGGTCAAATATTTAGCCGGAAGTTATGGGAAAGAGACGTTTTGTTCAGCGTAGTTTTACAGACAAACTGTCTGTAATCTTAAGAGATAAATGCTCCAAAAAAAACATAAATGTGTAGGATCTGAGAAGGCCCTTTGCATAAAATTTATTGATAAAAGGAATATTTTTTTTATTTAAAAATAAACAAGTATATTCCGCAGTATTCTTTATTAATGCTTTCCGTTAATAAGTTTATAAGTCATTTCTTCAGTTTAGTTTTTTTTTTTTCGTTGATTTTAATGAACATATCAGAAATTTTCATTTACAAAAATACGATTTTTTTGTGTTTGTTAGGAAAAATGACAAACATATTCAAAATGTGGATAAGCTTGCGCACTGTTTCGCATATTCTTTATTAAAAATGCTTCAAAATAAAAACTAGCAAGTAGATGTATCCGTTTCGAAAATAACCATGTAATAATAACCAGAGTAGCTTGTTGGTCTTCTGGTTAGGACACTCGCCTCGTAATCCAAAGGTCGCGGGTTCGAATCTCAGCCCAGACTAGCAAGTTAGTCCTATTTTCATAGCACAAGCATTTAGCTTAGTTTGAAAATAGTAAGAATATTAATGTGACACGTATTCCGTGTTCGCATCACTATTTAAAAAAAAAACACAGAAAACGTGTACTAAAAATGCATTAGTCACAAGGAAGAAACGAATTAAAACAGTTCAAACTCACGTGGTATGGGCACACATATCCCACTGCTGTTCTTCTGATAGCCCGTCTTGCACTTACAATTGTTTGAGGGATCAGCATTCGCGTCTCCGTTGCATGCTACAGAAATAGGAAACATATATTTTAGGTCAAATATTTAGCCGGAAGTTATGGGAAAGAGACGTTTTGTTCAGCGAAGTTTTACAGACAAGCTGTCTGTAATCTTAAGAGATACATGCTCCAAAAAAAACATAAATGTGTAGGATCTGAGAAGGCCCTTTGCATAAAATTTATCGATAAAAGGAATATTTTTTTTATTTAAAAATAAACAAGTATATTCCGCTGTATTATTTATTAATGCTTTCCGTTAATAAGTTTATAAGTCATTTCTTCAGTTTAGTTAGAATTTTTTTTTCGTTGATTTTAATGAACATATCAGAAATTTTAATTTACAAAAATACGATTTTTTTTTGTGTTTGTTAGGAAAAATGACAAACATATTCAAAATGTGGATAAACTTGCGCACTGATTCGCATATTCTTTATTACATATGCTTAAAAATAAAAACTAGCAAGTAGATGTATCCGTTTCGAAAATAACCATGTAATAATGATAACTATAACTTATAAAAGGCCACAGAAAACGTGTACTAAAAATGCATTAGTCACAAGGAAGAAACGAATTAAAACAGTTCAAACTCACGTGGTATGGGCACACATATCCCACTGCTGTTCTTCTGATAGCCCGTCTTGCACTTGCAATTGTTTGAGGGATCAGCATTCGCGTCTCCGTTGCATGCTACAGATATAGGAAACATATATTTTAGGTCAAATATTTCGCCGGAAGTTGTGGGAAAGAGAGGTTTTATTCACCAGAGCTTTACAGACAAACTGTCTGATATCTTAGAAAAAAAATGCTCCAAAACAAACATGAATGTGTAGGATCTGAGGAGGCCCTTTGCATATAATTTATTGATAAAAGAAATATTTGTTTTTTTTTTAAATAAACGAGTATAATCCGCTGTATTCTTTATTTATGCTTTCCGTAAATAAGTTTTTTAGTCGTTTCTTCAGTTTAGTTTGCATTTTTTTCTTTGATTTTAATGAACATGTCAGAAATTTTCATTTAAATAATTCGAAGTTTTTTTGTGTTTGTTAGGGAAAAAATGACAAACATATGCAAAATGCGGATAAATTTTGCGCACTGATTAGCATATTCTTTATTTAATATGCTTAAAAATAAAAACTAACAAGTAGATGTATCCGTTTCGAAAATAACCATGTAATAATGATAACTATTACTTTTATAAGGCCACAGCAAACGTGTAATAAAAATGCATTAGACACAAGGAAGAAACTTATTAAAACAGTTCAAACTCACGTGGTATGGGCACACATTTCCCACTGCTGTTCTTCTGATAGCCCGTCTTGCACTTGCAATTGTTTGAGGGATCCGCATTCACGTCTCCGTTGCATGCTACAGAAATAGGAATTACATATTTTAGGTCAAATATTTCGCCGGAAGTTGTGGTAAAGAGACGTGCTGCTCAGCGGAGCTTTACAGAGAGACTGTCTGTAATCTTAAATAACAAATGCTCCAAAAAAACCATGAATGGGTAGGTTCTGAAAAGCCCTTTGCATAAAGTTTATCGATAAAATAAATATTTGTTTTATTTAAAAATAAATAAGTATAACCCGCTGTATTCTTTATTTATGCTTTCCGTAAATAAGTTTATTAGTCGTTTCTTCAGTTAAGTTTGAATTTTTTTTCTTTGTTTTTAATTAACATATCAGAAATTTTGATTTACAAAAGTACAAAGTTTTTTTGTGGTTGCTTGTGAAAAAATGACAAACTTTTGCAAAACGCTCATAAGCTTGCGCGCTGATTCGCATATATTTTATTAAATATATTTTTAAATCAAAACCACCAACTAGATGTATCCTTTTCGAAAATTACCTTGTAATATTGATAATTATTAGTTGTATAAGGCGACAGAAAACGTGTAGTAAAAATGCATTAGACTCAAGGAAGAAACTTATTAAAACAGTTCAAACTTACGCGGTATGGGCACACATATCCCACTGCTGTTCTTCTGATAGCCCGTCTTGCACTTGCAATTGTTTGAGGGATCCGCATTCGCGTCTCCGTTGCATGCTACAGAATTAGGAAACATATATTTTAGGTCAAATATTTCGCCGAAAGTTGTGGGAAAGAGATGTTCTGTTCAGCGGAGCTTTACAGACAGACTGTCTGTAATCTTAAGCGACAAATGCTCCAAAAAAACCATGATTGTAGGAACTGAGAAGGCCCTTTGCATAAAATTTATCTATAAACATTTGTTTTATTTTAAGTGACAAATGCTCCAAAAAAAACATAAATGTGTAGGATCTGAAAAGGCCCTTTGCATAAAATTGATCGATGAAAAGGATATTTGTTTTATTTCAAAATAAACGAGTATAATCCGCTGTATTCTTTATTTATGCTTTCCGTAAATAAGTTTATTTGTCGTTTCTTCAGTTTAGTTTGCATTTTTTTTTCTTTGATTTTTCGAAGTTTTTTTGTGTTTGTTAGGGAAAAAATGACAAACATATGCAAAATGCGGATAAATTTTGCGCACTGATTAGCATATTTTTATAAATATGTTTTAAAATAAAAACCACCAAGTAGATTATTCTTTTCGAAAATAACCTTATAATAAATTTATCGAGATAAAGAATATTTGTTTTATTTGAAAATAAACCATTATTATCTGCTATATTCTTTATTAACGATTTACGTAAATAAGTTTATTAGTCTTTTTTTCAGTTAAGTTTGCTTTTTTTTCTTGGTTTTTTATGAACATATCAGAAATTTTCATTTACAAAAATACGGAGTTTTTGTGTTAGGTAAATAAATGATACAAACACATGCAAAATGCGGATAAGCTCGCGCGCTGATTCGCATATATTTTATTAAATATGTTTAAAAATAAAAACCACCAAGTAGATGTATCTTTTTCAAAAATAACCTTGTAATAATGATAACTATTACTTATATAAGGCGACACAAAGCGTGTAATAAAAATGCATTATACATAAAGACGAAACATATTAAGACAGTTCAAACTCACGTGGTATGGGCACACATATCCCACTGCTGTTCTTCTGATAGCCCGTCTTGCACTTACAGCCACAGGAAGGATCCGCGTTCACGTCTCCATTACAAGCTACAGAAATAGGTAATATTATAGTGGAAATGTCAGAACTAATGCATTAGCAAACTCTGTAATTCCCAGATTACACTCATTAGGCAATGAACATGCAGAGGCGGCGAACATTTTTGCTGATAGTATAACTGTGTATAGGACAAAGCTGATACAATTGTTTACATCTCAACAAAATGGAAATGGACAATAAATTTTTCTTTATTTTTATTTTACCTTTAACTATTATTATTTGTACCTTTAACTGTATTATTATTTTATCTGTCTTAGGTTTTTCTGTATTATTATTATTATTACCTTTTAATTATTATTATTGTAACTTTTAACTGTATTATTATTTTAACTGTCTTATGTTATTTTAAAAAAAATTATTCTGTATATTTGTAAAAGCACATAAGGGCGTTAAATAAATAAATAAATAAATATACATAGGTACATAAAAATATTAGATATGTTTGTCGCCAAACTTTTTGTGGGAAAGAGTTGTTCTGTAATATGGATTCTATAATTTTATGTATATAATTGTATATCAAAGATGACCCCAAAACGATATCACAATATTAAAAAAGCGATGAATGTGTAGAATCAGCAAATGGCGTATAGATATAAGGTGCGCGACTGAGTTTTCGGGATTCATACATATATAGCTCTAGCAGTACGTGCAGTGGACATATATATCAGAAGTTGTCTTTGTCTTAAAGGTTAAACATCTGTCAACAATAATCTGTATGAAACTTATCATTTTTAGCCTATAAGGTTGTGAAAGTGTCAAACTATATAGCTGATGCACTTGTAGTTGTAGATTAGGAGGTCCAGCCACATGTACATGGGTACTCAGAGTATTGTAGACTCTAATGAATTGGAAAAATCAATAATCAGTCGTGCCAACACATATCGCTACGTATAAATATTATTTTTAACAACGAAGATGTCGAGTTCTGTACCTACCAAATAAACACCTTTTGCAGGAAGCTTTGCTTTTCTCCTCTAACTTGATGTTAGACAAATATATGCCAAAACTGTCCTAAATTTCATGTACAAACACAAACAAACACATTTCACACAAACCCAAAACACTATACATACACGCAGAAAAAAAGATGCTATTCAAGTACCAAGAGCGCGAACCACGTATGGACAATGGAACTTCAAACACATAGGCCCGAAACTGTACAATACAATGCTGGAAAGGGTATCACAAATGAACAATCCGAAAAATGTAAAAACAACTATTAAAATTTGGGTAAAAGAGATGGGTCGACCAGCTATTGAGAAACTCATTCAAACAAATTGAGAATTAGAAAAATTGAGATTATATTAGTGTATATTTACATGTGCCTGAGTGTAGGCGATTATAAATCTTTTTTTTAAATTCATTTGTTCAAAATGTACTTTTTGTTTTAACCTATTTTGTATAAATGTACTTACATATAAGTTATAATTGTAAACTTTGTCTGTCTCAACACAGAGCTCTCTAGTGAGACAGGCATAGTATAATTTAACTCAAACAAATGTAAAAGTAAAGAAATGAAATAAATAAATAAAAAAAATTAAAAAATCTTTAAAAAATACAGCTGATGCATATCGTTTGCTTGATGAACAAACATGCACCATCAAAAACTATCTTGATTGATACCTAAGACTGGTTAAAACACTTCAAAAGTGACGATTTTGACACTGAGGATAAGCTGCGCCCCGGAAGGCCAAACACAATTGAGGACGCTGATCGGCCAGCTTTATTGGATGAACATGATACGCAAACACAAGATCAACTTGCGGAGGCATTAAACATGACTAGACAGGGTATTTCCGAACGTTTGTATACCATGGAAATAGTTAACAATGAAGGAAAATGGAAGCCCCATGAATTTATCGAGAAACACATACTAAAAAAAGAGCTCCCTGCATTGACTTGCTACTGGCGATGAGAAGTGTATGCGAAAAGAGTGTTTTGAGAATCCCAATCACAAAAAATCTTGGCTTTCATCTGGCGAAGCATCAACATTGGCGGCACGGCCAAAACGTTTCGGAAAAAAGAGAATGCTCATCTTATGAATGGCTGTAACTGGGTGAAACTGTCAATGTACATCGCTACCGACAACTACTTATCAATTTGAACCATGCATCGCTCGAAAAATAGCCAAAATGGGAGACGAGACACGAACGTGTGATATCGCACGCTAAAGTGATGGCACGACAACGCTCTGTGCCATCACTCTTCCATCGTCCAAGACACCATCAAAACACTAAAATGGGATCTGCTACCACACCTGTCGTATTAACCAGATCCTTCTGATTAACCATGGCTTGGCTGGGCTACACTTAGCCATTTTTTAAGAAGTTTAAAATTGGTTGAATAAATGTTTTCGGTCCAAGGACGCGTATATGGTCCCGATATTATATTCATGTATTGCCAGAGAGATGCCAAAAATATTTAGGTAGTGAGAGTTAGTACTTTGAATAAATAATTTTATATTTATTCAAAGTACCTATTATCTCTCTAAAAATTTTCTTAAAATTTTTTTATTTATTACAAGTTCCGTTTATTTTAATGTATTTACCTACAAAAATACTATTGTGTTGATAACTGAAATTGACAAACACACACAAACGCGGATGTGCATGCATGGCACATCGCACTTGATTACCATTCTTCTGATATATTTTCTAAAGAAATATGCTTTAAAATAAATTCAACCTATTTTGATGTTTTCTATTAAAAATTACCGTGGCAATTAAAGTAACTTTTACTTATATATGGCCACAGAAAAACTGTAAAAAAATTGCGTCAGACACAAGATAAATACATACACATATTAAAACAGTTCAAACTCACTTGGCACACACTTCCCCTTCTTGTCCTTCTCATAGCCGGTCCTACACTTACAGCCACAGGAGGGATCCGCGTTCACGTCTCCATTACAAGCTACACAAAAATTATGCTTCATAATTATTTGAAATAAAAACATTTAATCTTTGTCGGTTCTCAAAACGATTGTCTGATATAGAAAACATAAATAATGAATTAATTCAATTTAAAAACGCGCTGACATCCAACGGTTTTAATATAACATCTATAAACAAAGCAATTAATCGAAACAAAATCAAAACTCCGGATTTGCCACCCACGTCGATAGCTTTCCTGCCATATATTAAGGGAACTATGACAAATTAAGCCGTCTCCTAAAGACAAATAATATTAGGTCCTTACATATGAAATTGGCGTTTAGTATGGGAGGAACATAAAGCCGATTTTTTTTTATTATAATATATTTATTTAATCAAAGTATGTACCATTGCTATCTATGCACTTTTGCCATCTCATAGGTAGTTCATCGATCCCTTTACTAAAAAAACCATTCGGACGGGAATCAATAAAATCTTTGAAGGCGGTTTGGACTGCCCCATCGGAGTTGAATTTTTTCCTTTGCAAGAAGTTATCCAAATTTCGAAAAAAATGGTAATCTGTTGGGGCAAGGTCCGGAGAGTACGGTGGATGTCTTAGACATTCCAATTGAAGCTCCTCTAATTTGGTAGCCGTCTGTTGTGCAGTGTGTGGTCTAGCGTTATCATGAAGCAGCAGTGGCCTAGAGCGATTAACCAGCCTCGGTTGTTTAGCAGATAGCTTTTCCATCATGGTTTGCAGTTGCTGACAATAGACATCTGCCGTAATCGTCTGGCCAGATTTAAGAAAGCTGTACTGAACGACACCAGCACTAGTCCACCAAACGCTCACAAGTAACTTTTTTGGCGTCAATTTTCGCTTGGGGCACGGTTTGGCTGGTTCGGCAGGGTTCAGCCATTGCGA
Source organism: Agrypnia vestita (assembly GCA_016648135.1). Taxonomy (NCBI): domain Eukaryota; kingdom Metazoa; phylum Arthropoda; class Insecta; order Trichoptera; family Phryganeidae; genus Agrypnia; species Agrypnia vestita. Next base: position 28,620 of record JADDOH010012261.1, read on the forward strand.
TGAGCGCTTCCGATTATCGTACAGGATCCACATTTCATCACAGGTAATGATTCGATTTAAAATCCCTTCATTATTGTGCCGGTTGAGTAATGCAACGCAGCAGTCAACGCGCGTTTGTTGATTTGCTTCACTCAATTCGTGAGGTACCCACCTTTCAAGCTTTTTCACCTTACCAATTTGCTTCAAGTGGATTAAAACAGTTTTATCACTAACACCGCAGCCTGCAGCTAACTCGGATGTGGTTTGCGATGGATCCGCTTCCACAAGAGCCTTCAATTCTTCATTATCAACTTTGGTCTCCGGCCGTTCACGGGGCTTGTTCTGCAGGTCGAAATTTCCAGAACGAAAACGTTGGAACCAAAAACGCACTGTGTTTTCTTTTGCGGCACCGTCGCCATACACATCATTAATCCTTCGAGCCGTTTCTGCAGCTTTGGTGCCACGGTGGAACTCGTACTCGTAAATAACGCGATATTTCAAGTTATTCATTTTGTAAACTGAGTGACGCAAAGAAAAAAACAATTGAGGAAAAAACAAATGAATTATAATTTTCAAAACACAAATACATGAGTAAATAGCTGTATAAATTTGGATTTGGAATTCCTAACCAAAGAGAAGATATTTGAGATCAAATTTGCCAGTACGGCAAAACGCCAATTTCATATGTAAGGACCTAATATTAAAACTATTTTTAGAACCTAAAATAAAATATCGTCTTTACTAAGAACCCCCAAAGACAGAATTCCTCTGGAATCACACGGAGTGTGTAAAATTCCCAGTTCTTCATGTGACAAAGTATATATCGGTCGTTCGAATCGAAAAATATCATCGCGGGTAGCTGAACGTAAAGTAGATGTCAAAAATAAGAAGATTACTTCATCTTTAGTACAGCACGTTTTAAATGTTTTAATGTGTTCTATAAAAAATAGTCGTGGCAATTATGGTAACTTTTACTTATATATGGCCACAGATAAAGTGTAAAAAAACGCGTCAGACACAAGGCAAACCATATTAAAACAGTTCAAACTCACTTGGCACACACTTCCCCTTCTTGTCCTTCTCATAGCCGGTCTTACACTTACAGCCACAGGAGGGATCCGCGTTCACGTCTCCATTGCACGCTACAGAAACATACATATATACATATATTAGATTAGATTGTCTCCGGATGTTGTGAGGTGGAATCGTTCTGTAATGCGGATTATATAATTGTATGTCAAAGATGACCCCAAAACGAAATCACAATATTAAAAAAAAACAATGAATGTTTAGTATCAGAAAAGTCCGCACAGACACAATTTATCGATGTAAGAACTGTTTGTTTAATTTTGAAAAGTAAACAATTATAAGTTTAAAAAAAATTATGCGTTCCGTAAATAAGTATATTAGTTTTCATACGTTTTTATTAACACATCAAAAAATTTTATTCGCAAAAATACATTTTTTTATGTGTTTACTAATGAAAACTGACAAACATATATGCAACGCGCGAATGTGCGTGCACGGCACACCGCAGTTGATTCGTTACTATGATCCTTGCACGCGGATTCGCGTGATTACTATTTTCATGGTATATTTTCTAATGAAATAACCATGGCAATTATCTTAAATTTCTTACGGCGACGGAAAACGTATAGAAAAAATGCGTTAGACACAAGACAAAATATATTAAACAGTTCATACTCACGTGGGATGGGCACACACTTCCCCTTGCAGTCCTTCTCATAGCCCGCCTTGCACTTACAGCCACAAGAGGGATCCGCGTTCACGTCTCCATTACAAGCTACAGGAACAGGAAACATAGTTAGGTTAGGTGAGTTTGTCGCCGGAAGTTGTGGGAAGAGTCATGGCATGAAAGTAAAAATGGCATACATATATAGAGCACGCGGATGTGCGTGCACGGCAGACAGCAGTTGAGTCTTTTGTTTGATTCTTGCACGCGCATTCGTGTGATTATTATTTACTAGTGATGGTATTTACCGTCGACGAAACCAGACCGTCCACGTCCGTCCATCGACGAGACGATCAACTAGTTGAATTCGTCAACTTGTTGATGCGACGACTTCGTTACGCGGACGTCGCGGACGTTCTATCTAAACATCGGGACGATGGTCAACTATCTACGGTTCGACGCGACGCTGCTCGACGGCTCAACCGTTGGCTATTTTAATTACGTTAATTTTTAAAATTTAAAGAAGTTCGAAGGCATATAGTTTCGGGGAATGTAAAACCGCTACTTGTGCTTATATGTAAAAAGAAATATTTTATTATTTATTTGTTTACGCACATTATAGGCTTTTACATATTGTTTTATATACTTCTTTCTATACATAATAAAGAAAGAAGTAGGTATACACAACAATATCAGGTGTAAGCAGTAAAATGTTAGTTCAATAAAAAATAAAATAATTAAACAGAATTGTTTTATTTTATACAGCGCAAAATTGGGAATTCACCGAAACGTCGCACGTGCACATCGCAAAAATCGAGTAAAAAATAATAGATAATAGCTTATTAAGCCTATCTCACCCTACGCATGCATTCAAATTTCAAGTCTCTGTCATAGTTCGTGTACACAGATCTGCACTCGTGTACTTTAGAGTTGAAATGAAATTACCCGTCGAGCCGTCTATGACGTTTATGGCATCTACAAGTCGACAGCGAGAGATGAGGGAGAAATAAACGGAGACGTTTTGTCTCGCTCTCGCTCGTTGCTTCGCACTACGTCGAATCTCGAATCGTCCACCGTCCACGGCGTCCGCCGTCCACCGTCTACGAATTCAACTAGTCCATGCGATAAACGTAAACAGTCGACGCGTCGACGCAACGTCAACGGTTGATATCAACTAGTTCGTCCATTCAACGCCCATGCCTATTATTTATATGATAAATTTTCTAAAGAAATAAGTTTTAAAATAATTAATGGCAATTATGGTAGCGTATAGTCATATATGGCGACAGAAAACGTGTAATAAAAAGACACTAGACACAACAGTTCAAACTCACGTGGGATGGGCACACATATCCCACTGCTGTTCTTCTCATAGCCCTTCTTGCACTTGCAGCCGCAGGTGGGATCCGCGTTCACGTCTCCGTTGCACGCTACAGGAACAGGAAACAAACATATTATGTATAGGTATATTAGATTAGTTTGTCGCCGGACGTCTTGGGGAATAGTCGCTCTTTAATTCGGAGTCTATAATTTTATTTATTTATTTTATTTTATTTACTTATATGTATTTTTAGGAGGTACCTACAATGGTTTTATAAAACAAATTATACCTATGTCACAACATTTTAAATGTTATATTATAGCAGCCATAATATGAACTTATAGCTCGAGTTTATGGAAGGAGTATTAACATCTGTTAAATGCATATTGGTATACAAAATATAATGTTATATATATAAGCTTATAAAATAATACATTGGTATACTATAACTAAAATACATCACCTTCGTACATACATGAAATTATTTTAACTTGTGATGTAAGTTAAATTATAAATTGAAGTTTTAATTAAAGAGAAACTATTTTAAATATTTAGGTAATATTACAATACAACGCTATCCAAATTGAAGTATTAGATTTTTTCAAACTTGTTAATTTTTTTTCTTGAAATTTGTTTTGTGATATCTATATACTGTGTCATTTAACTTCCAAGTTTGTACACAGTGATGTTGTGCCATGGGGTTCTTAATATAAGTATTTTTCTTTTTTCTTTTTTTTAAATCTTCATATTTCTTTTACAGTCTATATGGTGGGATTTATTTATAAAATAATATTTATAGGTCTCACATAGGACATTGTTTTGTATATTTTTTTAAGAGTTGGTACTTCAAAATCTTGAAATTTATCTACAGTAGGAAAGTCATAAAAATGGTTTCAATGATTATTCTTTGTATTATAAATAATGACTGTACAGTGAACTTATAAGCCCCTCCCCAACCAATAATACCATACAATAAGAGCAACTGCACCAACACGTGTACACCATTTGAAACAGATAAGTGTTCTTGACCGTGCCACCCTCAGATTAGCAATGACGTGGTCTTGCCATTCGACATGTTTGTAGATTATTATTCCTAGATATTTCATTAATATAAACCAGTTAAACAAATGTAACAAAAGCCAGTTCAGATTATTTTGAGTTTGTTCAAATTTTTAAGAACACAGTTCTGGATTTTGTCACGGGGACATCATTAATCAAAATATATTATTATAGATATGTCACTCTAGATGTCTCAGATTTAAGGGGAGTGAAAAAGCTTTGGATGCCGGCCGCGCTAATGATTTTAACAACACGTATACGAAACAGGTTGTAAAATTTAAATGTATACAACTTCCAAAAATTTTATGGACGTGGTATTCTATCATGCGTGGAAATTGTGAACGTTACATTGTGTAAAGTGATCACTTAAGCCAGCCGTCCGATAGGTCGTAAGCCCTGTGAACACCCAACGACTTCCGTACCTACTTTTCTATAAAAATATATATAATTTCGTCTCTGTGAAACATCTACAATATATCTTCCTTCCTGTGACGAAATCCAGAAAGAATTTTTTCACAAACTCAAAATAATCTGAACTGACTTTTGTTAAATTTATTTTGTACTTACTAAGACACACATATGATGCCGCCAAGGTGATGCTCATGCACAGGATCAGCAGCTTCGTGAAGGTCCTCATCGTGATCAGGATTTTCTAGAAAATATACACTAATTTTAGTATCTGAGTGACAAAGAAAAATGAATTAGAATAAATTAGAGCAAAACATAATCAAGAATCGCCCGCCATTTTGTTTTACGGTTAAGATTTTTATATATATATTTATTTATTTCGTATGAATTTATACATATAAATAAAGGTAGAGTTAGAACGTTAGAAAAGACTTATATTATCTATAGGTCAATGTAATATTTTATGTATTGGCAACATTTGTGCGTTGGCCAACTTGTATCATCTATCGTGTGTACCTAGTGTGTGTAGTACGCAATAAATTCGTTAATAATTACTAAAACCTATCGTTTTAATTATTCTATCAACTTCATATTAAAAAAAATATATTGCACATAAGAAATAAAACACAAACACAAGAAAGACTACATATTAGAAATATACTTTTAAACATTGTACATAACGAATAAAAATAAGATAATTTACCTTGATAAAGAAAAATACTTGGCCTTTTCGATAAAAAAAATAGAGAATCTCCCCATTCAGACAACATCGCAACACACATATGTAGGTATTTCAAGCATAAATCTTACATGCAACCGTGACGCAATCGATAAAAAAATAGAAACAAGATATCTTTGGCTGACAATCGATGAAAACCTACGTTGGGCTACGCAATCGATGAAAACCTACGTTGGGCTACGCAATCGATGAAAACCTACGTTGGGCTACGCAATCGATGAAAACCTACGTTGGGCTACGCAATCGATGAAAACCTACGTTGGGCTACGCAATTGATGAAAACCTACGTTGGGCTACGCAATCGATGAAAACCTACGTTGGGCTACGCACATCTGTGAGAAAACAAATACATACATTCAAAACTCCAGACAGCTTCACAAATCACAGTCTTCCAAAAATGGCTATGATTAGTCTATTAATGTGTGATCCAAACACAACCATTATATAGAACTATCATATATATCTGCCGGCGAAAGGAACAACCGAATGTGTCAATAAAATCGTGTTTTGAGTTAAGTATGCAGTGTTATTTAGATAGATATCTTATCTAGCAAGGAAAAATGAGATGAATCAGAAAATGAAACAAAATGCTATCGTTTTTTAATTTTTTGAAAAAGGACAAATGACATAGTTAATTATTTTAAAAATTTGGCAAGACACAAAGACATTAGTCAAATTAGTAACATAGGGAAAAACCGATGGAAAAATTAGATAAAAATGACAAAAGGATTAAAGAGATATATACAAATTTGTTTTTGGCTCTCCGGAAAATCTGCATTTTTTTTTTACTAATTATATATTGTTCTTTTCGCCAAACAGATATATGTCTTTCATATAGTAATAGACCCCCATAACAACTACAGCATCAGTATACTATTTCAAGCTATGGAACAAGATTTAAAATAAAGCACTTATAAATATATAAGGGGTACTAAAGCAAAGGCAGCAATATCCAAAAAATGAAAACAATACTTTGAATGCAGTCATCGAAGATTACTAATTTAAAATGTACTGAATTCTGGTTTTATGTATCTATCCCCATCCAAAATCATGTTCCCTTAAAAATTAGTAATCCTCGACGAATTCTATTTTCTATTTTTTTTTTCATTCTATTTTTATGGAAAAAGAAATCGTTATACAAGAATCAAAGTGAAACTAGAAAATATACAAATAACGACATTCAGCCAGTTATTAAATTTGATTAAGGTACTTGGACACAGCACTTTTGAATTTTATTTTAAAAAATAATAAAAACCAATATACGCATACACACACCACTCTACAAGAAGAATAGACGAAATAAGATTACCTTTTCGAAAGAAAATAAGATGGCGAAATTCAATCATGAACAGTGGAATGAAATTGTATATTAAACTAGTAAATGTTATTTTATTCAAATAATAAATATAAATTCTTCTATTACCTATTTAAAGAAAAAAAAATTCATTCGAAAACTTTTGAAATTTTATTTCTACACCAAGAACAGATGTTTGTAAAAAAAATTCCGTGATATTTGATAAAAAAAAAACAGAATGAGTTCCGTGGTTCGAATCAGGGTTCCAGCAACTATATTTTCAGTTTTATTGTATATTTGTAATGGGAGAAAAATATCCGACATTAGAATGCTGATTTATTCTAAAGAACTCGAAGCTTCTTATACAGGGTTTTACATGCAAATTTATGTCAAGTCAAGAAAGAGAAGCTTATGTAGCAATAACAAAGATCTGAGAAAAAGTAGTGAATTTTTCTCGATTTGCCAGACTAATTAATGCCTTAATATTCAATTTACATATTGTGACCTTAAAACAAAAAGGTATCCGTATAGTATTTTACTCCCTTTCTTTTATTTATTTACTTTTATTGACTCATTACAGTCTTTTATATAAAAAAAATTATACATGAAATCAGTAAGTATATACATTAAACAATATCTGAAATAAGCAGTGAAAGTATCAGGTATAAGCATTAAAATATGAGTGTAAAAATTAAAAATTAAAATTAATAATATAAATTTAAAATATTGAATACAGAGCAGTAATGTGTATAAAAAATATATATTACACATTATTACATGTATATGTTAACAGCAGTAGCGCCTGCTTGTCTGCCGAAAAAACTTTGGATCGATTTTTAACCCTTTTCCCGTGATCCAATCGACCTGAAACTTTGCAGGCAGACTTGTGGCGAGGATAAAAATGATATGCCAAATTTTCGCTTAAAAAATTTAATAATAGTTTAATTTTGGGTTTTCGAAATTTTAACGGTTTTTAAAATTGGAAACCGTACAAATGAGAAAGGAGCCCGACGTGTGGAGAAGGGGCGAAACCTGCGACTCGAGCCATGGGTCCGATCAGACGGTTTCGCCAACGCCGTGTCCCCCTATACCAATTATAACGTTTTCAATATTCTATAAGTTTTAAGGATAATAATATACATGGAATAGATTTTCCACATGAACTTAAAACAACAGGAATATGTTAATAGAATATCAAATTGGGAACCATACAAATCAGAAAGGGAGTATAATAAAAACTTGGTTTTTATAGGTTATTTTTTTGTGTTTAATTATTTTTATTAATTATGAATAGGCATTTATTTGAATAGAGATTATGACAAGACATTAGTGAAATTCGCAATCGTAACACAATAATCGGGCCGGATAACGTTCAGTTTTAAATGAAGTGACCGACATTTGAAGTACTGATATGCGGTTACAACGCCACAATATCAGTCCTAATATAAATTGAGCATTCTCACCAAAAACTCCGCCTGGGGTAAAAACTGCACAGCTCCTAAAAGTGTGCCGAAAATGAATGTCGAAAAATCGTTATATATATATAAATTATATGGGTGACTTACCCAACTATGAACAATACAATATTATTCATGGCGATTATAATATTTTATACAAACCGACAAAGATCAAATGTTTTTATTTCAAATAATTATGATGCATAATTCAAAAAAAAATGTGCATATGATGTGTGTCATTTGACGTCTCACAATTAAACACACCAATTGAGCAGTACTGTATATACTTTGATTTTTAATTGTAGATCTCACAATTAAAAATATCAATTGAGCATTTATTTAAATGCAAACAAAGCATTGAAATAAAATTTTAAAAAGCTTATACTTCTATATTTATTAATTAGTAAATACAAGTAAAGAAAATGTATGTGCATTTATCTATTATTGATTTTTGCCGCACTAGGTAGGTACCGTATTTTGTTTTTATTTGTTTTCATAGATGGCAGTAATGTGCCGCCGTACATATTGTATTAAAATTTCAAATAAATGTTTAAAAATAATCATATAAATTACATAAAATTTGAGAATGTAAATCATTAAGGGTAATTATTGTTTACATTAATGTAAAAAAAAATAAGTTTTATTGGATAGTTTCGAATATATAAGCCAAAATATATCAAAATTACAACATCCACACGCTTGACACCAGCCTTACAACATATATACAAAATCAGAAGCATTGGCTGGTAGTATGCGTCTAAGCTGTGGTGGCATTTGCTGGACATTGATTTGTTTATAAACGAGGTTTTTTGTCCATCTGCTCCGCGCGCGCTCATTGGTTAATGAAATTGCGCGCGTCTTATTTCCTGTTACGCATTTCCGTCCTTATTCACGAAATCACTGCCACAGATTGCAGGAAAGCGAGAGGAAAGATTCTTTATAAAAAAAATCATGCTTACATTAAAATGTAGCTACTTAATTTTCTGCCCCCCTGTTTATTTTTAAACGTATTTTTTTTTGCACCCGTATAACCTGTTATCTACCAAAATCTCCCGAAATCAAATGTCATAATATCCAAACCTTGTTATCTACTATAGTGTACATCTACAGAAAGTATTTCTGGTTTAATGCTATAACGTAAGTCTGGCGGTCACTGGCTCCTACTCATAATTGCGAGTCCGAAAAAGTAACATCAACAGTTATGGAGATAAGTGACTGAATTTTGCATTTTTTTTTAATATTTTGACTTTTTCTTCTTTAAACCATTGGACTGTCGCAAAAGAAGCTGTAATCAAATATTATAAATTCATTTACTCTTATAAAAGTCAAGTAAAATATTTAAAACCTTGCAAAAAAAATCTAGTTCAAATATTAGGTCCTTACATATGAAATTGGCGTTTAGTATGGGAGGAACATAAAGCCGATTTTTTTTATTATAATATATTTATTTAATCAAAGTATGTACCATTGCTATCTATGCACTTTTGCCATCTCATAGGTAGTTCATCGATCCCTTTACTAAAAAAACCATTCGGACGGGAATCAATAAAGTCTTTGAAGGCGGTCTGGACTGCCCCATCGGAGTTGAATTTTTTCCTTTGCAAGAAGTTATCCAAATTTCGAAAAAAATGGTAATCTGTTGGGGCAAGGTCCGGAGAGTACGGTGGATGTCTTAGACATTCCAATTGAAGCTCCTCTAATTATTATTAGAGGAGCTTCAATTGGAATGTCTTCAATTGAACGCGTTATCATGAAGTAGCAGTGGCCTAGAGCGATTAACCAGCCTCGGTTGTTTAGCAGCTAGCTTTTCCATCATGGTTTGCAGTTGCTGACAATAGACATCTGCCGTAATCGTCTGGCCAGATTTAAGAAAGCTGTAGTGAACGACACCAGCACTAGTCCACCAAACGTTCACAAGTAACTTTTTTGGAGTCAATTTTCGCTTGGGGCATGGTTTGGCTGGTTCGGCAGGGTTCAGCCATTGCGATGAGCGCTTCCGATTATCGTACAGGATCCACTTTTCATCACAGGTAATGATTCGATTTAAAATCCCTTCATTATTGTGCCGGTTGAGTAATGCAACGCAGCAGTCAACGCGCGTTTGTTGATTTGCTTCACTCAATTCGTGAGGTACCCACCTTTCAAGCTTTTTCACCTTACCAATTTGCTTCAAGTGGATTAAAACAGTTTTATCACTAACACCGCAGCCTGCAGCTAACTCGGATGTGGTTTGCGATGGATCCGCTTCCACAATAGCCTTCAATTCTTCATTATCAACTTTGGTCTCCGGCCGTCCACGGGGCTTGTTCTGCAGGTCGAAATTTCCAGAACGAAAACGTTGGAACCAAAAACGCACTATGTTTTCTTTTGCGGCACCGTCGCCATACACATCATTAATCCTTCGAGCCGTTTCTGCAGCACTGGTGCCACGGTGGAACTCGTACTCGTAAATAACGCGATATTTCAAGTTTTTCATTTTGTACACTGAGTGACGCAAAGGAAAAAACAATTGAGGAAAAAACAAATGAATTATAATTTTCAAAACACAAATACATGAGTAAATAGCTGTATAAATTTGGATTCGGAATTCCTAACCAAAGAGAAGATATTTGAGATCAAATTTGCCAGTACGGCAAAACGCCAATTTCATATGTAAGGACCTAATATATGCGAGGGATTTTTTAATACTTGATTACTTAGACACCCTGTCTGTTAAATAAGCAGATACCTATATTATTTTAAAATCTGGCAAAAATTAGCGCATTTCTCGCCATCTAAATTCGAGCCAATATTTCCGTTATAGTGATAGAAACATAGCCGTTTGACAGATGTTTGACAATTCTCGTAGAAACTTTAAATTCTGTGTTCTGGGAAACTCAACGCTAAACTTTTTAATACGATTATAAGACAAGAGTATATACTTTTCTCAAGGATCTGCGACTAAACAGTCCACAGATAAATAGATTCTCGGAAAGGATGACAAAGGCGGCAATTGTTGGCGGCAACCGTATACTATATCTGGTAATGTAGGTCCGTAGAACAAAATACTAAAAGGGGGAAATATACTCCAAACGCTCCGGAACATGCATAAAATATTCAAAAAACTATATATACACTTCGCGGTGGAACATATTATAATTAGATTGATGAAGTGGTGACCTTTGTTTCGACGCCGCTTTGCATTTGTGTTGCTGGCAGGGTTTCCCTGCGGCTGTATTCTAGCGTAACCAAGTTGTAAGTGCAAGACCTGGCCCGCCATATAAATTACAAGTTAAATAAGTTATAATGCACATAGAGAAAAAATATAAAAAAATAGCTAATAGCTAAATAAAATACCACACATACACAATATACACATATAAAAACAATTTGAAAGTTTTAAAACAATAATAGCAATCTGATTCCTTCTGTGATTTCAATCCGTGGGATTGGTTTGCAGCAAAGCACATCTTCTCCATTCCGCTCGGTCTCCGGCGATTCTCTTCAGCTCCATGTAGAAGGCACAATTCGTATCTTAATAATAGCAATAAAGTTCTAAAATAATAAGAGTAGTTAAAAAGACTTATCATAAAATATATATTAATGCGTACAGGAAATGCTTCTCGTTTTTGTTATAATACATTTCGTTAGGGCTATGAAAATTCATAGCTACCTGTAACTTTCTGCATCCGAAGCCATTCTTTAATTAGGGATCCAGACAATCTCAATCCAGCTGTCCAACCTCTAGTGCAACAATCCACCTCTCTAGTGCAATCCGGACCGTTTGCATTAGAGACATGATGCTGCGCTCTGACCCCGGCTTAAGTGCTTATTCAGAGTGCACAGGCGGGTGCGGGTGCGTTAGCGCCCGCGCGGGCTCTGGCGTCGCCATGTTCACAGTGCTGAAGCGGCTGAGAGTCTAAACGCACGTGTTAGCGTATGCTTCTCAAACTTCGTGGTACCTACGTGGAAACATGGATGAAGACTTGGTTTTATTAATGGAAAATTCGCTTTTCAAATGGGAAGTAAATTATGTGAAGTTTGCTACACATGAAATGAACAAAGGAAGAGAGGAATTGGGAGAATTTAATGTGTTATACGTCGATTTACGTAGTAACCCGGACAAGTTCTTTGAATACACTAGAATGTCAATACGTACATTTGATTACATATTAAATAAGATCTCAACACATTTGGCCAAGGTTGACACTAATTTCAGAAAAAGTATTAAACCTGAAGAAAAACTTCTTATAACAATAAGGTGAGTGAAACATTTCGTATTAAAAAATATTTGTTTTATTCAAATAATCAGATACATATATTAATTATGAAGTAATTACTTTTTTGTATTAGAATCTGTATTATTGTGGGTATTGAAATCCGTGTTGCTATATGTACTATAGCCATATGACTCGAATCTTCTCCCATACTCCATTTTTTCCGTCTCCTCCATTAATATTTGTATTATTTTGTTTTTCACGCGTAATTTTTGTAATGGCGGAAAAGCTTTCATTTGTGGAATAATACTTTTAAAAAAATGATACTCTTCACATTTCTCTTCATCATTTGACATCGAAGATGTTTGTGAAAGTTTCGTTTCGAGTAATTTAATTTTTTTATTCTCGAGTTCGAGAAATTGCTCCCTGTAATCAGAAGCGCACTTACGCTTCCTGCTTCCTGAACTCGATTGAGATGCTGTATCAGCACCATCATTCACTTCAGAAGTCTCATCTAAATTTATATCTTTAGAATCTTGTATACTCTCGTCTAGATTTCCAGAAGATTCCTCAGCAGTTATGTCATCTCTTATAAACGATATTTGCTGGAAATAGGGCCAAGTGGACTGCAGGTTATCCCCAGGATCACCCGAACGCGGCGGTGGATATCTTTTTAACTCTTTACGAAAATGGTCTCTTAGGTATTTCCATTTTTTTCGCAGCTGTTTATCTGAAAATAAAATAAAAACTTTGTTACAGATTTTTGTCAACTGGAATGTCCTTCACATCATTGTCACATAGCTTCAGAATGGGAATAAGTACAATTTCAACATTAGTCCGCGAGACGTGTACGACAATATGGAATGAGTTCGTAAGCATTCATATGCCTCCCCCAACGGAACTACAATTAAAAAACGTAGCAGCTGATTATTATAGACTTTGGAATTTTCCGAACTGTATCGGAAGTCTTGACGGAAAGCATTGTCGAATTAAGAAACAAACAAATAGTGGATCGCTAGACTACAATTATAAGAAGTATTATTCAGTTGTACTTCAAGGAGTAGCCGATGCAAAAAAGAAATTTATTGCAATTGAAGTAGGTGGACGAGGAAAACAAAGTGATGGTGGCACATTTCATGCTTCTACTTTACGACGTTTAATAGAAGAAAATAAATTCAATATCCCTAAACCCGAAAAATTACCACATTCTAACATAATTGTTCCTCATGTGCTCGTGGCTGACGAGGCATATTCGCTGAAAAATTATTTGTTGAGACCCTTTCCTCGAAAGACATTAAATGCGCAAAGGAGAATATTTAACACAAGATTATCTACAGCGAGGCAAACAATCGAATGTGCCTTTGGTATTCTAAGTGCGAAATGGAGAATATTACAAAAGTCTATTGAAACCAGTCGAGAGAACGCTTGTTTAATTATTAAAGTAACATGTTTATTGCATAATATTATATTAGATTTAGATAGTGACACAGATCCAGATTGTCGTGCTTGGGTTTCAGTTGAAATGAACCCTAGTAACAGACAACATGTAATAGGCAACCCGGATAGAAATCCTTCAACACAAGCAAAAATCATTCGTGACAGGTTTATGAATTACTTTTGTGAACAAAACTAACCAATAAAGCTGTGATACATGTGTGTACAGTGGTCTCGTACAGTACAGGATGGTCGACTCTGGGAATTGGGATATGCGTTGTGTTTTATTATGGTGCGGACCGTAATAAAACATAGCTGTTTTTGTCACTTTCACTTTTTTGTCATGTTATGGACGGTTCTTCATAGACAAATGTTTTAAAAGTAGGCATACGAAAGAAAATGTTTGAATTTAATATTTTTATATATTATGTTTTTATTTTTTAACTTAAATGTGTAATTATATAAAATGTGAAAGATTACAAATAAAGCTTTTGTAAATTGTAGATAATCTTTTATTTTGATAAAACTTTTTATTTTACTTAAATAGAATGACTAATTTTAGAGATATAGTTATTTTTATAACAGCTACGCATTGGTCGCAAGTCACGCGAATATTTCACAAAAAATACTTCACGTACATTTAAAGGTTAATAATTAATTAATAATAATTTAATGGTAAAATAATTTATAGGTAATATATATTAATATTTTATATAAAAAAAAAGTATAGGTAAAAAATTACATTAAAAAGCACTTACCGTTACTTCCAGGGAAGAGGTTTTTTATTTCTTCCCATAATTTAGTTATGACAGCTCTATTGAAGTGTTGTGGGTGTTTGCTTAGCCAAATAGCAGTGCGATGTTGCACTGCGGATATGAATTCTTCCGTATCGATTTCCATGTTGTGGCGTGTGGATCAAAAACGTTTAGAACCAGACGCTTTAGCCACTAACAGACGCTCGAGCACTGTGAAAGATACAGGCGGAATGGGCCAACAGAATCACCCGCGCGCTAGGGGCGCTACCCGCGCCCGCGTCCGCCCCGAAGCAGACGCGCCCGCGGTCGAGCACTGTGAAGGCGAGAGGCGTGTAGGTACATTTGAACTACACGCACCCGCGCCAGCGTCCGCACCCGCCTTTACTCTGAAAGAGCCCTAAGACCAGCAACACGATATCTCAGTATGTATATTATCGAATATAATATGTTCGATGCTCATGTACGATACAACGGCGGGACCTGGTCGGCGGCAGCGCAGTAGTTTTGTCAAATTAATGCATGAATACACAATTAAAAATTGTCATTCTAAGGGGAGGAAGGAGGGGATGGAAAAGATGATCATGGCAAAAAGAATCCTTAATCCTGCCGACGGCGGGCCTGGTTTGGGGACTTTCTGGTCCTTTTTCGGGGATAGCGCGGAGGCTAATTCTCACAAATCATTTCTTAATATAATAAAATGAGGCCCACACCCGGTGCCCTCGCCCAGTAATAATGTCAACATGCGCTTTGCGCGACTCGCTATCTCAATACAGCTCCGCGAACCGCCAACAGTCCGCAACCACCCATACTTCATGCGGAGAGATGTAACATCCAAAGGGAAAAATCGCCATTCTTCACAGGAACCGGTTTTCTGGCTGCCCGTTTTCATTTTATTAATTTAATATCACTCGTACCACTTTTGAGATTTTTGAAACGCCGTGAATCCCGATAACTCTTTCACTTTTCTGGGGGGAAGTTATTTGATCAGTAGTTATGGTAAAAATGCGAAAACGAATTGTTTGATTAGCGGAAAATGCGAAAATCTATTATTTTTTTTAATTTTTACTATTTCTACTGATCAAACAACTAACCCTAAGCGAATGCAACTTCTAGCTGTCTGCCATGCCAAAATTTAGTATAAAAGTTAACAATTTTCTTTCAAATGTAATATTAGGTCCTTACATATGAAATTGACGTTTAGTATGGGAGGAACATAAAGCCGATTTTTTTTATTATAATATATTTATTTAATCAAAGTATGTACCATTGCTATCTATGCACTTTTGCCATCTCATAGGTAGTTCATCGATCCCTTTACTTAAAAAACCATTCGGACGGGAATCGATAAAATCTTTGAAGGCGGTTTGGACTGCCCCATCGGAGTTGAATTTTTTCCTTTGCAAGAAGTTATCCAATTTTCGAAAAAAATGGTAATCTATTGGGGCAAGGTCCGGAGAGTACGGTGGATGTCTTAGACATTCCAATTGAAGCTCCTCTAATTTGGTAGCCGTCTGTTGTGCAGTGTGTGGTCTAGCGTTATCATGAAGCAGCAGTGGCCTAGAGCGATTAACCAGCCTCGGTTGTTTAGCAGCTAGCTTTTCCATCATGGTTTGCAGTTGCTGACAATAGACATCTGCCGTAATCGTCTGGCCAGATTTAAGAAGCTGTAGTGAACGACACCAGCACTAGTCCACCAAACGCTCACAAGTAACTTTTTTGGAGTCAATTTTCGCTTGGGGCGTGGTTTGGCTGGTTCGGCAGGGTTCAGCCATTGCGATGAGCGCTTCCGATTATCGTACAGGATCCACTTTCCATCACAGGTAATGATTCGATTTAAAATCCCTTCATTATTGTGCCGGTTGAGTAATGCAACGCAGCAGTCAACGCGCGTTTATTGATTTGCTTCACTCAATTCTTGAGGTACCCACCTTTCAAGCTTTTTCACCTTACCAATTTGCTTCAAGTGGATTAAAACAGTTTTATCACTAACACCGCAGCCTGCAGCTAACTCGGATGTGGTTTGCGATGGATCCGCTTCCACAATAGCCTTCAATTCTTCATTATCAACTTTGGTCTCCGGCCGTCCACGGGGCTTGTTCTGCAGGTCGAAATTTCCAGAACGAAAACGTTGGAACCAAAAACGCACTGTGTTTTCTTTTGCGGCACCGTCGCCATACACATCATTAATCCTTCGAGCCGTTTCTGCAGCACTGGTGCCACGGTGGAACTCGTACTCGTAAATAACGCGATATTTCAAGTTTTTCATTTTGTAAACTGAGTGACGCAAAGAAAAAAACAATTGAGGAAAAAACAAATGAATTATAATTTTCAAAACACAAATACATGAGTAAATAGCTGTATAAATTTGGATTTGGAATTCCTAACCAAAGAGAAGATATTTGAGATCAAATTTGCCAGTACGGCAAAACGTGAATTTCATATGTAAGGACCTAATATCAATTAGATATGTATATTTTATACAGACTGTAATGAATGTGTATATATAACATTTTTTGTGCTAGAATTTAATGCGCCGAATTTCATTTATAAAACCTGCAAACTTCATATACTTCATAATGATTATTTTCAACGCCAACCCATTTCAAAACCAGCGTAGGTATCATCTTCAGGACGGGGCAAGATTTTCGTTCGGTTTGTAAATATTTAATTAATAATTAATTACCTATGTCCAACCTAAAACGAAATAAAAGCTAAGCATAAAAAAAAATCATTTCGAATGGATTTTGGAGTTGTCGCATAACGATCCCGGTAGGTACCTTTCTGATGCTGGTACGCCATTACCCCTCTCCCTCCATTCTCATCCCCTTCTTTACAATGTTTATATCATTTTTTCTTCATCTTCATTTGTTTACGTTGTTTTACAATACGTCTATTCTTTACTTTATCATAAATTAAATTTTTTGCACGTACGCTTAACATTAACAGCTTATACGCCATACAAACTCGGCAAAATATTTGAAACAAATATTGGTATAGTGTTGTTATAAATCAAGCTTTCGCGATGTGAAATGTGCAGGTGAATAAATATTGAATCAGCCGAATAAAAAATACATTGCACGGTATGCACATATATTAGTCAAGTACAAATATACATTACCACGTTGCTACACTATTTTATAATGATGATTACAATTAAATACCTAACAGAGAAAATTTTATGCAATGAAATGTGTAAATAGTCCAGGGGCCAGAGGTACTTGAGTATGCAAAATCCGAGGACCGCATTCTGACAATTGATTCTAGTTCAGAAAAGCTTACAGATTAACAATCTGAAGGTCCCCAGAAGCCTCCCCCCCTCTAAGCAGCAAGCAAATCGATTGAGTACAAGCTATTGAGCTATTTTAATAAGTGTCATTAGTTTTTTTTTAATAATTAAAGGTTAATAGGTTGTCAAATAAAATTAAAATAGAGATTATTGATTAAAATTATTGTTAAAAAAATTATTTAATGATAAAAACAAATTTAATGATATAGTCCAGGCGCCAGAGCTATTTTAATGATTATATTAGTGTCATTTGTTGTTTTTTTTAATAATTAAAGGTATTAATAGGTTGTCAAATAAAATTAAAATAGAAATTATTGTTAGAAATCATAAATTATTGTTAAAAAATTATTTAATGATATAGTGTCTTTAGTTGTTTTTTTAAATAATTAAAGTTTTAAATAGGTTGTCATAATTAAAATAGAAATTATCAATAAAAAATCATAAATTGTTCTCAAAAATAAAAATATAAGTTAATTTAGATTTTTTACAATTACAAGCCATCGTTCGACAACCCGCTGCACATTTACAGGGCTGAATCAAAGACTCTGGCAATGGTCGCTTGGTCATTTGTCGTGGGTAGAGGTTACCTTTTCTCTCTTCATATCCAAATAAATTATAATAAATTGTCTGAAGCTGAGTTTGATCGGCATTTATCCACAAATATGTTTGTACCGTAGCTCTTAACAAATGTAAATGCAAAGCATCAGATGTTTTCATTAAATTTAAATCAAATTCAATTTTTTGTGAAATCAATTTGAATCGGAGCTCATCAGCGCCTAATTGTTTTTTTGAAAAGAAAAGTTTCTAACTCTTTCAATTGTTCAATAGTTAAATATAAATTCTGGCCCCTGGACTAAAAGGAAACTTGCCCTGACACCTTCAATAAAATCTCTTTTAGTGTATATTATAGATATCTCACAGAGACGAAACTGTATTAATTATGGGAAAGTAGGTATAGAAGTCATTTGGGTGTAACAGGACTTATGACCTGTCTTTTGGTTGGCTTAAGTGATCACTTTACACAATTGTAACATTCACCATTTCCACCCATGATAGAATATACCATGCTTATTCATTTTTTTTTTTTTTTTGGAAGTTGTATATATGTTCAAATTGCGTGAAGCTTTCATATATGAGTTGTAAGCGCCTTTTCCATGCGGCCTGTACAAAGCCATTTTCATTCCCCTAAATCCCCACAGATGTCGCTAATGAGAAAATCTACAATTGATTTTACGGAATTTTGGGAGCAATATACTTTTATTATGTGTAATGAAATTCATCCGAATACTTGCATTACACTAGGATACGCCAGGAAATATTATTTCCAATTTTTGTTAAATTCCTTTTTGACCAGTATTTACAATTCAGAATATTTTGAGTTTGTTCAAATCTTTCAGAACAGTGCTGGATTTATGTCACAGAGACATTATTAATCAATTAGTGTATATATTTATTTTTTACATTATTAATCAATTAGTGTATATATCAATTAGTGTATCAATTAGTGTATCAATTAGTATATATATACACTAATTGATTAATAATGTCTCTGTGACATAAATCCAGCACTGTTCTGAAAGATTTGAACAAACTCAAAATATTCAAAATCTCTTTTGTTCTTTATAGATATGTATGGACCCTAAAGACCCGCGTACCTACATAGATATACACCTATGTACATGGAACGAGGCAGAATGAGATAATCAATAAATGGTATAGATAATCTGATTCAGGAGCTGCATCATTCCATCTTCGATCGTTTTAATACGAGCAAGCGTTAATAGAGTGATCTGCAAATGAAATGAGAGATGTTTTTCATTTCAGTCAAACCTTAGCCTCGGAACATTTACAAGAGCTGCGCGCGTCACGGAGAGCGACGTTTACAGGAATTAGCAAAGATGCGAAACATTCAAATGTTCAACACAAAAATGTTCAAATATTTTGATAAAAGTCGTTACTACTATTTCATGGATGTCGGCTATAAATAAGAAAATACTTATTCCGGTATGTAAATGTGCGGTTACATTTTTGACAGCTAGTAATACACACACTTTATTATTATATATTGCACGTGGTAACGTGCTGAAACAGGAAAGGTAGGCCATTTACAGAACATGCGAGATATTCCAGAAACTACATTTATACCATTAATAGCGCTCGCGGAAACCTTAAACAAAACATATGAAACCTTCGTGGAGAGAAATTGAACAGCCACACCCGGAGTTACGAGAAGCTGAAATTGAAAGGGGCGAAATTACTTTGTGATCTTGCCTCTCTCAAACGCTGCCGAGAAAACGGCATAGTTCCGGTCTCAATGAAACTGACTTCCACACACGAGCAAAGGCTACTGATAAGATCTTGCACAAAGCAAGTTTGGCATTGTGACGTGCGTCGATATTTAGGTGCAATTAACCTCTGGCTCTATGATTCATATAATTCCCTGACATCCAAACTACATCCAATGAAAGGGACCAGTTAGAAATCTTATCAAAGAGTCGAGGTTTACACTGAATTAGACACAAAAAGACAACAAAATAAATTTGAACGCCTTGTCTCTAAAAGCGCACAGCCAAGAAAAGAGTTAGATCCTTAAAAAAGTAACCCATAAAAACCAAGTTTTTATTATACTCTCTTTCTACAACAAATAAAGACGAATTAAAACATATAACATATCACTAAACTTACAGTAATTTAATATATTTCTAAAATGTCAGATGTTTTGAGCTTTGATAAGACACTACATGTTTTAAGGATTAAATTCGAAAAAGTTTGTCAGTCAATTTAGATTTTCGACATTCGTAGTGAAGTACCTATTATGTATACTGACGGAGTAATTCAAATTTAGAAAATATTCCGCGACGTTATCGGGCCGCCGCGCCGTTGCTAATCAAACTATTCTAATGATTCTAATTTAAAAAAACCAATAAAATTTCTAAAAATTTGAAATTGTACTGTAATTATTTATTTTTTTAACGAAAATTTGATAGATCTTCTTGATCGTCGCCACGAGTCTACTTGCCAAGTTTCAGCTCGATTGGATCACGGAAAAAGGGTCAAAAATCGATCCAAATTTTTTTTTGACGGCAAGCCGGCAAGCAAGCAGACGCCACGAGTTAATATAAAGGGAGTAATAAAAAGTAGTTCATAATTTATCAGATGCAATTCTGTATTATAGCACTATATCTGCCTCGGCTAGAGGTTTTAATTTTGCGATCGCTCTCTCAAGAATACCTACCTATGGAGGATACTATAACTGGAGTAGAAGCAGCATTAGAGAGAAGCCCTGATGTGCTTGCCGAGACAATTCGACAACAAACTAAGGAAAACTGAAATACTAACGAAAGCACAAATTCCTCAACCCTCGACCTCACAACATGAAAAAACCACCAAAGCGAAAATCTTGCCGCAAAACTGAAACCAGAGACACAAACTGAACTTACACCGAGAGAGAAATCATTAAGATGTCCAAGATTGTATCGTTTATTCAAGATACATAAAAAGGACTCCCCTCGTAGGCTCTCCGACGCAGAATGTGACCAGAAATCTCGCTAAGAAACCGCCAAATCTTACGTACGAAACTCTGAGCACTTCATACAGCTCTTAAAATACCTGACCATAGCTGTTGAAGATCTCCTTGTAAGTTTTGACGTAGTTTCCCTATTTACCACTATTCTAGTCGACGATACATAGGATAATCAAAGATAAATTCGAACCACACAAAGAGATTTACGCCCTTATTGAACATTGCTTGAAAAATACTTGTTTCCAAAAGATATACAAACAGATTGACGGTTATCAATAGGCTCTCCACTTTCACCGGCTATTGAAAATATTTTTATGATATGGTCCGAGGAACAAGCGTTAACCATATCGACAAACAAACCAAAATTGTGGCTCCGTTATGCAGACGACATATTTTTATTTGGGCCCCATGGTCTATCTAAACTACATGACTTTCTACAATTCATAAACGGGTTACCTACTAAAATCAAGTTTATCGTGGAATATAACATACAACTAGCTTTCTTAGATGTCCTATTGACAAAGAAATTCAATGGGATACTAAGCCATAAATTCAATGGGATACTAAGCCAAGGGTTACCGCAAACCTACACAAACTAATATATATCTCAACGTTGCCACATTTCGGGCATAACGTTACATGACTCGATCTCTGGCTACTTTTAAGTTGTGCCCTAATATTTCTATAGAAAAGGAAACGTTTTTCGTTGTTTCTCTTTATTTTAGGGGCACTCATTTGTGCTGTGGATACGCAGCGTATATTAAAAAAGTACTTAAAAAATGCCAATTTGAAATGTAAATATATAAGAATTGTATTTGTATCATTTATTTAATAAAAAATAAATTTAAAATAAATTAATTGTATAATTTATTTACAGGGCCCTGAGTGCACTCCTGTAAGCACTCCTATATGCACCTCTTTTCACCAGTTTATCCAGAACTATCAATATCATTATGAAAGATGTAGGGTGCGTGAGATGCCTAGTCGGCATTGCATTCTTACTAGTGATGGGTCCGCTCTGTACTCACTACTACAATGTAGTACTACACTACATTGAAGTGCACACTTCGCACATTTTGATGTGTAGTGCACACTACAAACTACAAACACCAAAGTTATTGAAAGTATAAACTTCAAATAGTACACTTCATTTCAAAGCGAACACTACAAAGTACATACACTTCAAAGTTATTGAAAGTATGAGAAACACATTTTAAATAGTGTATTTTTTACGTGAAATTTTTGGAAAGTTGATGTAGATATATGAAGAATTTTCTGGAATCTGTAACAACCC
This sequence comes from Agrypnia vestita, assembly GCA_016648135.1. Classification (NCBI taxonomy): domain Eukaryota; kingdom Metazoa; phylum Arthropoda; class Insecta; order Trichoptera; family Phryganeidae; genus Agrypnia; species Agrypnia vestita. The sequence continues at coordinate 51,058 of JADDOH010012261.1, forward strand.
CCCCCCCATGGGTTGAAAAATTTTGGGAGTTATGAAAAAATTTTTGGGAAGTTGATGTAGCTAAACGGAGAAATCTTTGGAAACTGTAACAACCCCCCCCCCCCATGGTTTGAAAAATTTTGGGAGCTATGAAAAATTTTTTGGGAAGTTGATGTAGCTAAACGGAGAAATCTCTGGAATCGAACGAACAAATCAGTCTGGCGACCTTTTTTTTTTTTTTTAGGTCGCCAAATGTTACTTTGGAGAAAATATCGTCATTTATTTAAACATTTTTGTCGTTGACCTTTTTGAAATTTGTTGAAATTTTTATTTGGGAAAAAAATACTTCTTTCATTTTTACTTCACTACTACTTTTTCATTACTTCACTTCATTAATACTACAATTACTTCATTACTTCACTTCATTTCGTAGTACTACAATTGTAGTGTACACTTTGTAGTCTTCAAACTGGTGAACGTGTGTGTGTTGTAGTCTTCATTTTGAAATGAAGTTTTTCCCTTCGCTAATTCTTACACCCACACTATACGCTGTACTGGGAGCAGTGATGTCCAAGATACCCTATACAAAGTATCTGGAATACAAAATGCAAGGTACTTTGAAATCAAGTATTTCAAATACCAGATACAAATAACTTTCTGGAATGGTATCTGAAATACCAGATACAAAATACGTATCTTCCAAATAATTCTTTTATTAGAAAATACATTTTATAGAATGAATTATTTTATTACGTGAATTATTTACGAATAAATCGCCTAGATTGCGCAAATGCAACAAAATAAAATATTTTAAGGTTTTAATTGAGAACCATTTCTACGAATATTTCGTCGCTCATTTTTCTTCGATGAGGTCTCGTTATAGGTACATTATTGAAAAAAAGTACCTTAGCAATCTTAGTATTTACAAAATACTAAGATACCAAAAGTATGTATCCAAATACAAGATACAATATGAATATTCAAAAAAGTATTTCAGAT